>CAIGRK010001500.1:0-10623 GCA_903798315.1 Fraxinus greggii | reverse complement strand
AAGTGTCTTGCGATCCTTCCGTTGATTCTTCGCTGTTGTCTAAGTTGTGGGTATCTTATCAAATCTGAACAAAGTATAATCCAAATCAATATGCGCCAATATAGCTCTCATCTTCATTTGCCACAAAGAAAATCTTGCACTGCAATGCAACAGCGGAATATCATACTTTATGGTAGCCATCTATTTCCCAAACATCAAACAATCAAATCATTGCTCTGCAGAACTTCTAAACATTGGTTTTGATACCACTTGTTAGGAATTTGATGATGAGATATGACGCGATATGAAGTACAAATCACACAATTAATAACCAAGAATAAGATTAAAAAGAAAAATAAACAAGAAGATGAAATGGCATTAATGACAACCAATTGAAAGGAAATACAACTTCTGCAATAATGTATTTCAAGTTTAATGAAATTGAATGAAGAGTCTACTACTTATAGGAGACTTGTCCAAATCCTAGTATAAACCTAAAATATGGAAACTAGGTTGAAAATCTAATAACAACCAATTGAGAGAAAATACAACTTCTGCCTTTTCTACTACACAAAACTGAATGAAGAGTCTATTATTTATAGGAAATATGTCCAAACCCTAGAATTAACCTAAAATATGGAAACTAGGTTGAAAATCGCGTAAAATCGAAAAATAAGGAAATAAAATCACGTTCGCTTGAGCGATAATCGGGCAAAAGTCTGTCGCTCGAGCGACATGCTCGGCGACAGGTGGGCGACAGCCTTACTGTTCCAAATTTGCCCATCTCGCTCGAGCGAGAGTCTAGCGTCCGTCCAACGCCGTTAATTCGCCTTATTTCTTTCTTGAACCCTATTTTGACATCTTCAAGCCCATACTTCAATACGCGAAACCCTAAACTCAATTTGGACCTAATTTGGATCACAAAACCCAACAAAGCAATTATATACTCAAAATATCCTCGAGAACGGGAAGAAGAGCCTATATATAAATTTGATTGAAAACAAAAATGCCAACGGCCACCTAATGACATCATTTCCACTGAAGGTGTTGCCTTGTTAATAATCTTATCTAAAAGCTTGTTTCTTCCCATCAAAGCCTGTCAGGAACAAAATTTCAATAAATGAATGATAGCAAAACTTGAATTCAGGTGTTTGTTGTCTCTTCTAAAAGCTGTAGCTATGACGTGCATTTATTTAAATCTCATCTTCGACATATTTTGCATAATCTTGGCTCATGGCTTAGTGCATAGGTATACTTAAAAAGGAATTCTTAAAAAAGAGTCCGGTCCTTTTACGTACGCTTAATAAATTGATAGATATATGACATGTCAAACATGAAAAATTTAATATTCAATAGTTCATAAATAAATGACGATCCTACAAAATGAACACGTTACTTAGTGCATATATAAATGAATTTTTGAATTTCTATGGTCCATTCTTTCTAGAGATATGGATACGCAACGATTTTTAAATATATGATATTTCAAATATTTTGACAAAAAGAAAATTTAATATACCGGAAATTTGGGAAGGAAGAAAGTACATATAATATCAATGACTGACCACTCTACGTGCTCCATATTTCCATCATTATTGAAATTAAACCCTTTGCAAATCTTCACTTGCCATGTCTCAAAATCTCAAGAGAAGAAGAAGAAGAGGGCATTTTACGAGCACTTCATCTTCCCGGCGGTTTGTGTCTGCCCATGGTTTTGAAAGCAGCAATCGAACTTGATTTGTTCGAAATCATGGCAAAATCCGGTCCTGCAGCTCAATTATCCTCAGATGAAATCGCCGCCGCAATTCCCTCGAGGAACCACCACGCTCCGGCGATGATTGAACGGATGATGCGGTTTCTGGCCAGTCAGTCCTTTCTTGATTGCAGTACCACTGTAGGCGAAAATGGAATTGTTAAGAGGCTATACAGTTTGGCGCCGATTTGCATGAACTTTTTGAGGAATGAGGACAGAACATCTCTTGGTTCCTTGTTACTCGNTTATCCTCAGATGAAATCGCCGCCGCAATTCCCTCGAGGAACCACCACGCTCCGGCGATGATTGAACGGATGATGCGGTTTCTGGCCAGTCAGTCCTTTCTTGATTGCAGTACCACTGTAGGCGAAAATGGAATTGTTAAGAGGCTATACAGTTTGGCGCCGATTTGCATGAACTTTTTGAGGAATGAGGACAGAACATCTCTTGGTTCCTTGTTACTCGTGCCTCTTGATAAAGTGACGCTCGAGGCTTGGTAAACTACTTTTATTATTATTAGTCAACGTCGTGTAGCAACACACGTTATTATTATAAATGCTTTATAAATATGATAAAAATAATATTTGAGTATATCTGAATATTAATTAAATTATAATTAATACCAAAAGATATATACGTGACAATATATGTTAAATCATTTATTTAATTTTTAATTAAGTAAAACTAGAGGTTAATTATTGTATATGGAAGTAAATAATGAAATGCATTATTGAATGTGATAATCACATTATTTATAATTAGAATTAAAAACACTGAAATACCTATGATTATTAATTAAATGAATGTGAATGTTAATAAATTGGAAATTAATAATAGGAAATTATACTTTAATGAAAGCACATAGGGAAATAAATCTGTCAAATGTACATTCATTGTAATTAAATGATTAAATATATATTAAAATAATTGAATTATAGTAGGGTTAGAATCGTCCAAAAAATGTATCATGGTGGTTGTCGTCGTCGTCGTTTTATTTCTAAATATTTTAAAAGTAACAGTACACGACGTTATTGTTTAGTAAGTTATATTAGATAACACTTCACAAGATATAGTGGACGAGCTCTTAACTTCTAATTTTGTCCAACGTTATTCAATCATATGTGCCAAACATAGTATACATGTGATGCGGTACATAAGATGAAGATTTCACAGAAAAGTGGGATCGGCATAGCTAGAAATAATTTTTCGGAATGTTTGTTTTTGGAGAATTCAATTTCGTTTGTTGCGGATTGATCATGAAGATGATGACTTTTAATTTTCATCATTGTCTTAATAAGGATTGTAAGCCTTACTCGCGGGCAATTTTTTTTTTTGGAATAAAAATTTTATGAGGGATTTTCTCCCAGCCTTTTCTGTTTCTTGGTATTCGTGAGAGAATCAACAAGTTTACGTGTTGAAAACAATTGTTTGTTAGGTGTAATCTGAAGGATGCAATTCTTGAAGGTGGAGTACCATTTGAGAGGGCCCATGGAATGGGTATATTTGACTGCGCAAGGACGGATGATAGATTCAATAAGGTCGTGAACAACGGAATGCAAAGCTTTGCAAAAATAGCCATGAACAAAATACTTGAGGTATACAATGGATTTGAGGGAGTAAAAGAGATTGTTGATGTGGGTGGTGGACTTGGTGGAACATTGAACTTGATAGTTTCAAAGTACCCTAATGTTAAGGGAATTAACTTTGATTTGCCCCATGTTATTAAAAATGCACCTACTTATTCAGGTAAATTCAACCCGTTCTTCTATTGCATCAGTGTCATGTTTGATATATTGGATCTAGACTCTAGATTATATTGCACAAAACTAAGAAATGAAAAGAAGCTAAAATTCTTGTTTGTTATAATGTGCTTTTTTAATTGTCTAGTACTGCATGCAAATGTGCACTAAGAGTATCTATATACTCGGTGCTTCTATCTCTATCTTCTAGAGTACACATGCATATATGATCATCAAGATTTATGTTATACGTGTTTTAATCTAATATTTGACAATTAATTAGTCGTCTTAATTCCAAAAACCATGTCTTTTCTGTAATTTTATTATGATTTTTATGTTAAAAAGGGTTACATCGTTTCTTTTCCGATGATAGGGGTGGAGCATATAGGAGGCGACATGTTTGAAAGTGTTCCGAAAGGAGAGGTTATCTTCATGAAGGTTAATTTTCATCTCTAAAAGCATAGACTACTGATTTAGAAGGCAACACTTCTCTTGTTCTTCTCCACTTTTGATAGAAATTGTATGTTGTTAGAAATCATTGAAAAAATTAAGTAGATATATCGATGAATAAAACGGAGTAGCATAAAATGATTCATTTATTGCTATGTATCAATAAAAGAATTACATAACCAAAAACATTTTCCTTAAGGACAGCAATTTGCAGCGAAACAAAAGATCTAATCGAACTCTTGGAAGTAATTACTTTATCAGAATATTTTTGCATTAATTTTTCTTTATAAAAGTATATATGCAGTGGATCCTTCATGACTGGAGTGATGAACATTGTCTTAAGCTATTGAAAAACTGCTGGAAAGCCCTATCTGAAACTGGTAAGGTAATATTGGTGGATGCAGTGTTGCCAGAGTACCCAGAGAATGATCTGATATCCAACATAGGCTTCAATTCTGATATGACTATGATGACTACAAACATTGGAGGGAAAGAGAGAACCAAAGAGGAATTTGAAAACTTGGCAAAAAGTGCAGGATTTACTCATCTGAAACTTGTATCCAGGGTATATCATGATTGGATAATTGAATTGTACAAGAACTAGCTTTTCTTAACGATCTCAGCTACTTTCTTTTTTGGACCCTTCGCCCGCTTAGAAGTGGACTTGTTCTTTGAAATGAATAAAGTCATGCATATGGTATTTACATGTGCAACTTGTGTTTGGCTATGTGTGTAATAGTGCTTATAAACTTGTTATTTCAAGACAAACCAATTGCAAAGTTTGTAACAACATGGTTGTTTAAGAAACATTATAATTTAAGAATTTCTTTATTAATTCTATTCGCATATTATATTATCGAATTATGTCCCATTGCAGCTGCCAACATGCCGGACATTTTGACAAGGCTGTACAGAGATTGCGACATCCCGATCTTCTCTTATATATTTATTTCTAAACGAATTTAATCAGAACGAACTAAAAATCATGTTTGAAAAATATTTATAAACAATTCAAATTATAAATATATGAAAATAAGTGATGAATAAATAGATTGTACTTGCAAGTTCACTTGAAATGTGTTAATAAAAAGAAACTAGACAATTTATAAACACGAGCCACAAATAAGCCAACTTATTCTCCTTAAATGGTGATGAAAGTATAGAGTAGAAGTGTTTCTCTTATGGATTTGTCTACACGAGCAACAAGGGAGAGCGACTACTATTTTACAATAATATTACAACGAAACATTTAATCAATGAGTTCACTCACACCATCATTGCGACATAAATTTTTAACATGCAAATAAGTCAAAATGTTTGCAATTCATATTTCTCGAAATGACAAGTTGAAAGGAGCATGATCACGCAATATTAAAACAAAGAACTGCAATTTGGCCAAACACAGCAAATGAAGCTGCATATGTGAAAACCATGATGGCTATATTCATTTCACCGACTACACATCCTTACAAGTTACACCCAGTCATTCCGACGCACAAATCCACTATAAAGAGGCAAAGGACCCGAAGGACACTTAGCCGGAAGCGTTAAGGAAGAAATTAGTTCTTGTATCACGATTTGAACCTTCAAGTGATTAAAATTGTCAAATGTAAAGTCACATTTGAAGGACCCAGATTCAAATGCAGACATCATTATATGCTTGCTGTTCCAATCAACGGTTATAACACGTCGACTAAACAAATTATACACAAAAAATAAAAATAAAAAAAATGCCATCACTCAATAAAATCCCCAATCACCCATATCCACGTAACAATAAAGCATTACTACAGCTGATGACAACAATTTTTAATATCATTTATTTGGATTTCCTTTTGTGTTTCTTCATATAAGACCACTAATCAAACTAGTTTCCCACGTAGACTAGTTACCTACGGTGTGTTGATATTACCATCAGAGAGAGCTGAAATCTTATGGTTAACCAAAGACAACACTCCCTTCAACATGTTAAGGTACAACCTCGATATAGCCATGGATCTTCTTTGATTATTTCCATAACTTAACCGAACTGTCATGACTTGCAGAGGCAACCATTCCTGTCAGGGGTGACTGTGCCAATGCAGACACAATATTCTCGTGAGCCGGGACTGTCATGCTTTTGTTCTCGGCTATGTTCCAAAGCTCTAGAGACTACACCATCAAGTTAAAAAGAGAGCATTACATAATCACATACTCGAGGATAAAGCAGCAATAAAAATGCTTAGATATAAAATTAAGAATGAAGAGAGGCAATTCAACAAAAAGAAAATACAAGCATTAGGTTGCGTTTAACGTGATTAGGAGCCCTAAAGATGGGGATAACATAACGGGTGATCCAATTTGAAATGCAGACTAAGGATTACATTTGCATTGAGATCATAAACTTCCACACTCTATTTTCTCCCCTGTCCAGATCCAAAACATCATCGGGCTATCTTCAATTCAGATCCAATACAATTCTTGAAGCTTAAGCCCTATGAAAGATAACTAATTCCTAAAAAGGTTGCAGAAAAGTTTCTTGGAACAGGACTTTGAATTACATGAAGGTAAATAAATAGTTATCAGCTCAGATGACAAAACAGAGGTTAATATATAGAATAATGATGTGGGGTTCATCACTGAGTAACATAAAAATCATCAATGTGGATGCTAGTTTCTTTAGTAATGCACAGTGCACATATGCAAGCGGTGAGAGAGAGAGAGAGAGAGAGAGATAATTACCCGCAATCCACCAGTAACCAAGAGAGACGAATAACTTGGATGAAAAACACAAGAATGGAATTGGTTCCCATTGGCGTTGAGCTCATGAATGCACTCTCCAGACCCCAATGACCAAACCTTAATGCAGTCCTCACTGACAGAAGCCAACAGACTGCCATTGAGATCCCAGCAAAGGTAGTTTACAGCGCCAGAATGTCCCTAACAGCCGCACCAAAATTTCAAGTTAGTATAAATTTATAGGTGTACCCAAACATCAAATGCACAAAATACCAGCAAATGACACGAATCAATTACTTTTTGACTCTAAAAAATTATCAGCATGATATTATGAATGTAAAAACCTGGAATGAATGTGTTTGCCTGTCGGTTTCAACATCAAAGATGGACACCACCTTGTCTGATGCTGCCGCCAACATCTGTCCAGTTATCGGGTGAAATCTAACTTGTGCCCTGCCTCCTTGCTATTTCAAACAATCAGTAAAAATAACTTAAAAAAAAAAAAAACGAAGATGTTGAACTCAAGCAAAAAATCCAAGATCATTAATCGACATGAACCTTGGAAATTCGAGTGCACGAGAATGGACTGATATTCCAATAGCGAATTTCATTGTTACTATCACAGAAACAAAAAAGATCATTCTTCTTGGGGTGGAAATCAAGGGACAAAACATGGGAAGTATGCCCTGTATATGCTTGCAGGCAACAGCTTGGCTGCAAATAAAGTTTAAATCAGATAAGTACTAGTAATGACAAAATACAAATGCAGACGTCAATATGGGTTAGTTTTATCAAGTAGAGTTGTGAATTTTTGAACTGTCTAGAAAGTGAGTAGGAGTGAGCTTGGCCATGAGATTTAAGTGTCTGAGCGTGACAATATCCACCATGCACAAGTCTATTTTGAATACTCTATGAAATATTTTCAGACAGAAGGGCAGAGAATTACATTAGCTGCATCCCACAATCTGACAGACTTATCGAATGAAGCTGTCACAAGTTGACTTGAATTGGGCCGGAAGCGGACATCCGTAATTAAGAATTGATGTTCTTCTGAAGTGGCTTCTGTTTGCAGAGTATCCATGTTCCAAAGAACAGCCTAATGCACGTAAAAAGAATTATATACAGATAACTACACAGATAAACTCCTTCGTTAAATCACTAGTCAAGTTAATCTAGTAAAGCATCATTCTTTAATTGTACAGATAAACTAAAGGCAATAAAAATGCGAGTGCAACGGTAACATGAATTTGTAATATCCTATAAAGAATAAAAAAGAAGGATGAAGTTTGAATTTTTGCCCATAAAGCCATAAGACGCTGCGTCAAACCTTTTTGTCATGACCAGCACTTGCCAACAACTTTCCATCCGAAGAAAAATGACAACATGTCACTTTATTTCTTGTCCGTATGCAGCCAACCTCTCCAAAGGAAAAACCTAAAATGAAGGTATAAAGCATAAAAAACGCATCTTGCCTGAGACAAAAGTTGAGCTAAGAAAAATAGATTCCACATGCGTGCACACAAGTGACTGAAGACCACCTTTAGAAGTTTCTGGTTTGTGCTCACTAAGAGTTTGGTTCAGAGAGCCATACATATTCCCATCTCCTTCTTGCGACAAAAATGATTCCACATTGTCTTCCAGGGAACCAACATCTCCAAAATTCTCCAAGTCATCCTGTACAAAAAAAAAAAAAAATTTAAAATTTAAAAATAAATATTAACGTAAAGGATAAAAAATGAAGGCAAAAGATAAGACACACTTGGCCACGTTGAACTTTGATTTCCATGAGATAAGTCCATGAATACCAGCTTACTAAAATCAACTGAGTTCAAAGTAAGCACATAAGCATGTCTAGGGACAGGTTCATGAACGCCAGTTCAACACTCAAAACTGTTTTCCAGAAAATCAATCATCTAAGCCTTATCACCAATAAACTAGGATAAACTACAAGGAATCCTTCTTCATCATTACATTCGACCAGAGCTACTTTTTCAGAAAATTATAATATAAATAGACATAGTATACTTAAATAGATGAGTTACAACAGAAAAATATTCAAATTGTGTGCATGAACATTTTGAATAACACCAAGTTTAGTATGTCATCTAGAAAATAAATGTAAAATATAGCTACAAAATACCCAAGGTAAAGATAGATAAAACCCATTCATACCAGCTGATTTGTAGATGATGCAATTCCACCTGTTCCCTCTGCACCGTACATCATCATACTTTTGGACACACTATTGACATGCTGTAGGCTACTGGCAGTAGTCATCCCATCCCCAGGGGTATGTGTCGACGCTGGTGAGCTCGGGGAAGGGCCTGCTGTATTTCCAGTACCTGCACTATTGGCAGGTCCAGATGACGAGTGTTGTTTCCTTTTCCTGTTATTCTGTTTCACGTAAAAGAGCACGTTAGATCATATAAATTCATGAAAACAAAATGGAAATCTTAAAGAGGTGACAAGTCAACATAAAATAGCTATGCTTGTAATGGAACACAGGGAATGAATAAATAAATTGCAACTTATGCAAAGGATTAATCCTGTTGCATAAAAAGTTTTCTCTAAACTTCATAAGAACCAACCTGTTGCAATTGCTGTTGCTGCAGTTGCAACTGATCCTGTTGTTGGGAGGACGACTGGTGCATTTGGGGGATCTTCATCTGATCAAAATGCTAATACTTAGTTGCAGGCATCTTACAGTAACTTGATATGAAAAACCATCTGCATTTTTTATAATTGAAAAGGGGTTTCCCATTCCATCAATATGACGTGTAAAAGGTACATATTTACACTGCATACCGTTAGGAGCTTTTCAAGTCTGCGTATTTGAGAAGCAAAAGATACAATTTTTATTCTTCACTATTTAAGCTTGAAAAAGAAAAAGAAAAAGAAATCCAGCATCTCTAACATCCATCATTATCATTATATTCAAACTAATAAGAAATCTTATGTCATAACAGGTTTCTAATTTACCTCAAAATGGAGAGGATTCAAAACTATCTAGAAGGCATGAAAAGCAAAGAGATATAAACAAAAAAAAAAGGAAGGGCAAAATCAAATGACTAAGCAAACAAACATATGAAGGCATACATGTCATATTAATGAGTAATTAGAAGTAGTAGAAAAATATTTTTAATTAAGAGATAGGAAGTAAATGCTTCACGGTTGATTCTCATATTATGATCTTAACAAAGGTGTAAGAACAATTTTACTGAAGAAAATTCAGGAACCAACATTGCCCAACGACTCATAATATATAGCATAATGTCTCCGTCAAGTAGAAATGAAAAAGAAAAAGAAAAAGAAATCCAGCATCTCTAACATCCATCATTATCATTATATTCAAACTAATAAGAAATCTTATATGTCATAACAGGTTTCTAATTTACCTCAAAATGGAGAGGATTCAAAACTATCTAGAAGGCATGAAAAGCAAAGAGATAAATCATAAACAAAAAAAAAAAAAGGAAGGGCAAAATCAAATGACTAAGCAAACAAACATATGAAGGCATACATGTCATATTAATGAGTAATTAGAAGTAGCAGAAAAATATTTTTAATTAAGAGATAGGAAGTAAATGCTTCATGGTTGATTCTCATATTATGATCTTAACAAAGGTGTAAGAACAATTTTACTGAAGAAAATTCAGGAACCAACATTGCCCAACGACTCATAATATATAGCATAATGTCTCCGTCAAGTAGAAATAAGCACCTTATAATTCCCCCACCTTTCATTTCTTTTCTTGGCTTCTGGGAAGGGGCGAGGGTAGCAGAAGATCCCAAACCCGTTTAATAGGGAAAACGTTTTAATACAAACTAAGGAGTATACAAGGGCTTCAATACCACAGTTTATATCATATGTTCATTTTTCTTCTGTATACGACAGAAACCAAATGCTCTTAAAGTGAAGCATAGCCATTCTTCTTTATATAGATCCAGATACATTTTACTCTCTCTTGAAAAAAAAAAAAAAAA
>CAIGRK010001496.1:0-10491 GCA_903798315.1 Fraxinus greggii | reverse complement strand
CCTAACAATTTGTGTCATTATCAGGGGCCTCATGTTTTGGACTAAAACTCTGAGTCGATTTAAAGACTCTCACAGGGGAACCATCAATGTACCACATAGGTTTGAGGACTAATGATGCATAGTCACGCTCATGCTCCATATGTATCAACATGTGTAAACTTGTATGGCTCAACTAGAATATCCTCATCTACCTCCATAAATAGAATTGCAGGTTCACCATGATGAATAAAGGGTTCCCTAGAGACAAACCTATTATCAGCGGATTCCTGTGGTGCTTTAAGGACCTTGGCAAATGATTTCTTTCGACTCCTCTAAACTTGGGAAATAACTGGTACATTACCCACTGCTACAGCATAAGACTTCAGATATTAGGTACAGTAGCAGCAGCAGCTATATTACCCAATGGTGCTGCTCGAGGTTGCGAAGGTTACTTATGCAATGGAGAAACACGAGCATTAGTGTAACACGCAGTCTGAGACTTACTAGGTGCGAAATGGGTAATCCTTGGGATTTTAAATGTTCTAGAACCATTTGAGTAGTTCCCGAAGCTAAAAGATGTTCAGAGGCAGCAAATGAGTAGCCTTGTTATGATTGCCAATTGACACACTTCCCAATGCATCACAAATAACCAAATTAGGAGACAATGTTTCTATACCCTGGGTTTTTGCATGTTCTAAGATTGTTGGCTATGTTCCCGGCTAAAGAATTTGCCAAAGAAATGTAGATTTCGCTGCCTCATTATTTATATCATTTGGCTCGGATCCTAATGCAAAAGTTTTGAGGAATTTGGCCGCATTGAATGTCTCCACAAGGGTTTTTAGGTGTTTTGGAATCAATGGTGGTGTTAAAATGGCTGGATTCTACCCAGAATTAGCATTTACAATTGCCTCGATTTGTGTACAATGGGACACAAATTCCAATGCAAGAATTCCGACTAAATTAGAGGTACTCCCTAATGTTTTTAGGCCTACTGAATCCAATGGTGGTGACAATTTATATAAATTCTACCCATATGTTGAAGAAATATGACAAATAGAGCTCGGGTCATGAAGAGCAGCGTTTGACTCCAAATTTCGACTAACAAAGGCTGTAATTTCTACAATTGAGTGATTACCCAGTGTTTTTCTAACCGAAATATCCTTTTCCCAAGTTGATTTGTATTGTGAAACACATTGGAGCCATTAATTGAATCAACATCAGGATATTCACTTGCACATATTGTTCTTAGCTTGCAATTAGAAATTGGCTCATTCAAATGGCGATTTGGTACAATTTAATCATTATCTATGGTCATTCCAGCATGAATTGAAGTTTGCTTGGTAGAATTAGTCAATTTCAGTAGTGGAGTTCATCAATTGATTGAGGACTGACAGAGACGCACTGGGCACGGACTGTCTTAGTTTGATTTATCAAATTGAGAACAAATTGGTAGAGACACATGGCTAAATTAGATATTTTAGAGTGAGTGGGTACCATAGTGGGTGATTCGCAATCGTGGGACCTATCCTCCTTTTCACTGGGTTCAAAAAGGCAAATTGTATGTGTTGATTTGTTGCATTTTTTGATGTTTGAAGATCATGAATACGTGCCTCCCTATGAGTAGAGTCGACTAGTATGTTAGGCATGGCTTGGGTGTCTTCGAAATGGGTCGTGCCAGTAATTTTTTTGGTACGTCAATATTTGGTTTTCAGTTGAAATTTTGGCGAAACCTGTTGATGGAGATGCGTAGAGGGCAATGAGGGCTTCAATTTGGTGTATTGGTTCGGCAGTCTAGGTGGCCAGATGGTGTTGTTTTTGTCCTCCATAGATGGTGGCTAGGAGGGGGTGAAAAATCTCCCAAGTTCTATTGGTTTACGTTTTTTAATATTAATGTCTTGTTGGCATATTATTTAATTAATGCTTAGATAAATCATTTTTGCTCATTGATAAAATATTTAGTAGATTAATAGATACTTTAGTTGCATATATTTATAAAAATCTTGTTTAAATCAGTTTTCTAAAATGTGCGCATATACTCAACATTTTTGAAATGTCTCACATAGTGGCGTGCGCATGATAATGCGATCAATTCAATTCGTTGATTGCATATGCATGCTTAAATGTCAAAATACGCACGCATTTGTGCTAAAAATTGTATAAAAATTAACCTAACTAAGTACAGCCCATTTTTATATCTTAAAAAAAAAAGTAAATTGAGCCCAACAAACATCAAATTAGCCCAAATCACCCAAACATTTAGAAAAATCAAAACAAATTTTCATAGAGTTGCAAATCATCTACGTCAAGCTCCGAGTCTCCTTTTTTGATCTTCTTCTAGTTTTACTAGCAAGTGATGTTAGTAATGTATAATTTTGGATTGTTGATGGTTGAAGATAAGAACGAGGGTTAACAACGATAGCTTATCATCTACAAGAGGTAAGAGAAATTTTGAGTTAAAATAAGGAAGTCCAATGGAGATGATTTTGCATCGATGACATAGGAGACGACTTGGATGAAGATGAGATTAAACTCAAATCCGATAAAAGGTTAGACAATATTTAGCCCATGTTTGATGGCCACTACTTTCAAAAAATGATATTTTGAATAGTAATTTTTTTAAAAATGTATGGATAAAGAGTAGTAAAAAGTTTTAGGTTTACATGTAAAATATTTTATTATATAAATTTGTGGTTGAAAATGAGTATAAGAATTAAAAATATTGTTCTAAAGAGAGACAAACAGTGGCTTGAGGTTTTTAAATCCGGTATTCGTTTCTAATCAAATTGTAGGAATTAATTATAAAGTAATTTTAGTATGTATGATTTTGATAAATATGTTTTTATTGAAAAATATGTATAAAGTTTAAATAATTGTATGATTTATGATTTTGAGCAGTATTTTTTTTTTTTTTAAATTTAATGAATATGTATAAAGTACAAAGAATGTACTATTGTATATGTTTATTAGTTTAGAATGTCCAAAACAACATTAACATATGAGAAATGCATGATTACGAATGTACTTTACGTAGGCACGTACATGTTATAATGCTTGATACTCGATTGAAGCGTATTGTCGCACATTATGGATTTTAGAATATTGATTTAAACTTAAAAGAAATTTTTTATTTAAAATCAAACCACTAAATGTTGACCATACCTTATAGTGCCTATGTGCTTCCACATTAATTGATATAAGAGAATCTCTAAATGATTTTTTTACGTATAAAATATTTTTTATTTTAGAGAGCTAATTCTTAAAAATAAATTTCAAAAAACTCTTTATTTTCACTTTCTAAAATGTAGAGAATCAAATTCATTTTTTATTCTCAATGTACAATAATTGCATTTAATAAGTCACATATCTTAATACTCTGCTTCTTAAAATATTCAAAGCACATTTAAATTGATAGGACATTCATATATAAAATATTACGTTAAATAAAATATAAGAAAAAACCAATAAATATTCTTTAAGAAAAAAAATAAAAAGTCTAAATAAAGAGCATTGGTAGAGTGCATAAAATTTTTGACTCTTTAAATTTAAAGATGTTCTCTAGTCCAAATATCTAGTCAAAATGTATTGTAATTTGTTTGCATGAACTCGAATGGGCTCGACATCTGTTTTCCACGTAACCATTATGGAAAATGGGGTCAACGGTTTTACGCCTTCTATGGGAAAATTGCACATTCAACCAAGAAAAATAGTGGAAAAAGCTGGTAAGGATATATATTTTGGGATTTTTCTTGCCTTTGAGGAAAATGGGTTGTTCTTGAAGAAAGAACCACCAAATATCCCAAGAGGAACCGCTTGGATTTCAATATATTCCATGAAAAAAAATAATATCGTTCACATAGAAAAAAGCTAAGTTGCTAGGGGACACCCTTAAGAAAGGAAGGCTGCTCTAGCTACTCGCCATCGATTTCATTAGTAACACCAGTGAGGTGGGTCTAGAATAGCTACTAGACTCACTAGGGAGGTGGCTACCCTGGCTGTAAATATGAGAGATATTACCTAGAAGAATATTGTCTTGTACTAGCTGCTTAGGAATATATAGAACCAGGGAAGATACCCAGTCTCCCCATACGCAGTTAAAAGAAATGCCTTCTTCTCAGATCCTCCCCTAGTTCCATAAGGGAATTACTATCATAACGAAGAGAAGGTCCAGAGCCAAATAGCATATTATCAACATTATACCCGAGAAGAGGATCCTCAAGAAAGGAAAGTTGAGGCTAATACGTCCACCAACTATGTCACTGACCGACCCAATGAGATTCCATTCAACTTTCCTCCAAATTACGAACCGGAAGACATGCCTCAAAGATCCGTAAGTGTCTTCAACATGTTAAGCCTCAAAAGACCTAGAAATAGGCAGGCTTAACCTCCATTTGCACCTAAAAATAGGCAGCAGGAGCCACCTCAGTTCGAAAGACAAAAAGAACCTATTTCTAGCAACTTGCCTTAGAATCACCCATCTATAAAATAAGAGTCGGAGGAGGGTAGAACAGGCCAGGAATCAAGCAATACGGTCCCATCCACCTCGGGGACCTCAAGTCAGAGAAGATGAAGAGCCTGATGAACCACAAAGGTCTTGTGACCTCAACGACGATGATGACAATTTGCCATCTCCGGGGGAATTAGGGATGTCCCCATCCCAAATCACTTCATGCTTTCTAAAATTCCCAAGTACGATGGAAGTGATGATCCTGCAAGGCACGTCAATAGCTTCGAAACCCACATGAGCATACGGGGTTCAACTCCAACTGTAAATTGTAGATCCCTCCACTTGATCCTAATTGGGGCAACTGAAGTGTGGTACATTATGCTTCCAGAGGGGAGTATCAGAAGCTAGCCAGATTTCAAAAAATCCTTCTTTATACACTTCATAACAAGTAAGGAAGGAGAATGGTCAATACTATGCCTCCAAGACAATAGACAACAGCAGAGAGAGTGATAAAAAATCTTCTTATCTCACTTTACTGATGAAATGACCTACTGCGTACAAATTACTAATAAAGAAGCACTATTAGACCTAAGAGGAGTGCTGGATATGAACTCTTTCTTTTGGATAAATGTGTAAAAGAAGGATCTCACTCGTTATGATACCCTACTGGAAATTATAAGGCACGAAATCATCAATGAGGAATTCAAAGATCATCGTAATAGGGTCAACCGGGGTCTTTCACCTCCTCAGGGACAACGAGGAAGAGATCCCACATCCCATTCAATGGAATACCAGGTCCGACGTCAACCACCATTAACTCAAGGCAAGCACTAACTACGGCAACATTGAACGCAATACCAGCTTTAGCTTATGAGAAAGTCAATCCCACTATTGAGGCACACTAAGGAAGGTCCAGCCAACAGCTTTCTCAAAGAGGAAGGGGTATAGGTGAATTTCTGAACCTAGGAATGATGACCCTCAACCCATAAAGGTATGAAGCCCTGAGGATGAGATAAAGAAGTTGATTGACAATCATTTCATCCAAGTATCAACATATCTGAAGTGGGTATCAAACCGTGTCCTTGTTAGAAAACATAATGGCAAGTGGATGGTGCGCGTAGATTTTTCCAATCTTAACCAAGCTTGCCCCAAAAATAGTTTTCCACTTCCATGAATAGATCAACCCACTGATATTACTATCAGGTATGAACTACTGAGCTTTATGGATGCTCATTCAAGTTATAATTAGGTCCTAATGTACTCAGCTAACGAGGAGCACATGTCCTTCATAATGGATAGAAGTCTCTATTTCTATATGGTGTTGTCCTTTGAGTTAAAAAATGTTGGGACCATGTATTAGAGACTTGTTAATAAGATATGTTCACAGTGTATGTGGATGATATGCTAGTAAAAAGGTTGAAAGTAAAGGATCATGCATAGCATTTCAACGAAGCCTTTCAAATACTACAAAGGTACAAGATGACGATGAACCCTCTCAAGTGTGCATTTGGATTTGCCTCAGGGAAATTCTTAGGCTACATGGTTAACCAAATGGGTGTAGAGTCCAATCCTGAAAAGGTTAAGGCCCTGACCGAAATGAGTTCGCTCCATAGGCTTAAAGAAGTGCAAAGCCTCACTGGGCACATAGCATCCTTAAGCCCTTTTGTCTTAAAGCAACTGATAAGTGTCTTTCTTTCTTCAAGATCCTAGAGGGAAGGAAGAAGCTTCAGTGGATAGAGGAGTGAAAAGGAACGTTGCAAGAGTTGAAGAAGCATTTAGAACAGGCTATCCTCATCTCCAATCATAAGATTGAAGAGCCTCTACAACTATACTTGACAGTTACCACCAATTCTATCAATTTGGTACTTGTAAGGGAGGAAGGTAATCACCATCTGCCTATTTTTTATGTAAGAAGAATATTTTTGGCAGCAGAAACCCATTATCCAGACATGAAGAAGCTAGCTCTCTCTTTGGTAACTGTCTCCTGGAAATTGAGGCCATACTTCCATGCCCACACCATAAAAGTGCTAACCAACTTTTCACTCAAACAAATGCTTCAAAAGCCCGACGCTTCAAAAAGAAAGATGAAATGGGTTGTGGAACTTAGTAAGTTTGACATTATGTTTAAGACAAGAGCTACCATCAAAGGTAAAGCCTTAGTAGATTTCGTAGTAGAGTTCGCCCAGATTCCAGAAATGGAAGGGAAAATAGAACATGCTGGACCTTCCTTCTGGAACCTGCTTGTTGATGGTTCCTCTGGAGACACTTGATCTTGGACAGGAGTGGTCTTAGTCTGCCCAAAAGGATATAAGCTTAATTGTGATGTGAGGTTCGGATTTGAAGCTACCAATGATGCAACAGAATACAGGCCCTTCTAGATAGCCTCAATTAGCTAGGGAGATGCAAGTGATGGGGCTAATTATGAGCAATGACTCTTAGTTGGTAGTAAGCCAAGTTAATGGTAGTTTCTCGACTAGGGACAACAGCATGGCCACATATCTGAAGTCAGTAATGGAACTTCTTCCATCCTTTGAAAAGTTCGAGTTAGCTCAAATCCCACGTGTGGAAAATGCCCATGCCGACACTCTTTCGAAGCTAACAAGCAATAAAGATTCTGAACTACTTACTATTGTGCCTATTACTATATTGTATCCGGCCTTTGGCGTTTTGTGAAATAGGAAATTGATCTTATAGGACCCTTGCTTAAAGGAAGGAACAGTATCAGCTTCGCAATTGTCACAATTGACTATTTTACTAAGTGGGTGGAAATTGAACCCCTGGCCAAAATTACATAAGCTAAGACCTCTAAGTTCTTATGGAAGAACATTATTTGATGAACTAGAAATTAAGAAGCACTTCTCCACACCCACCATCCTCAGGCTAATGGGCAGGTAGAAGCTGTTAATAAAACCAACAAGCACACCTTAGGTAGATGAATTACCTTAGGTCCTATAGGCTATCTAAACCACTAGCAGGACAGCTACAAGAGAAACTCATTTCCCTATGGGTCATGGAGTAGAGGTTATGAGCCCAGTTGAAGTAGGTTTACTATCTTCTCGTTGCTTACAGTTTAATGAAATATCTAATGATGAGTTGAGGATGTGCAAACTTGATTTCCTTGATGAACGGATGAATGAATCCCAGGTAAAGTTAGCTACTTACCAACGAAAAATGACCAGGTACTCCAACTCTAAGGTCAAGAAAAAGTTCTTTCATGTGAATGAACTTGTATTGCAAAGAGTATTCCTATCCTCTAAAGAACTAGAAGTGGGGACTCTTGGTCCCAACTGAGAGGGTCCTTACCGCATTAAAGAAGAGGTTCGACCTGGAACCTATAAGATTGAAAATTTGGATGGAAAAGCAGAGTCTCATCCTTGGAGCGCAGAATACCTAAGGAGGTACTATTAGTAGAAGTGTAAATGCCCAGTTCCTGTATAATTTGTTTAATTCAGTAAAAGAAGCATAGTTAAAATTCTTTAAAGAAAAGAAAAGTACCTCCCAGCGACAAAAGTCCAAGGATAAGCTTCTGTCAGATACGCTACCCACCAGGCAGAGAAGTGTGAGCACCTCGATGAAGAGACTACTTCCTTACTCGCCAAAGTGGATAACACATGCCCCTAATGATAAAAGTCATGGAGGAAGTCTCAGCATGGATGCACCACTCTACCACATGCCAAGGAAAGAAAGTAAAAGTCAAAAGGCATACGAACTTCTAACACTTGTAACAATTATTAAATGGAATAAGTCTTAGCAATGGCTGAAGCACATCACACAGTAATACATATGCAAAATTCAGCAAACATTCAAATTTTTTTACACAAGGTATAAACTAAAGAAATCTAAGTCATTCATTGAAACTTGATATATTGGAGGCCGAAGCCATTTATAATGGAGAAATAAAAAAGAAATTACAAAAACATAAGCTAAGCAGGTGGAGGAGAGAGATTGGTGCCAAAAAAATGGACAATAGCTTTGGGGCCATCTTCTTCAGAAGTCGCATTGTCGTCCCTAGTCTCATCATCTTCTAATTCAATTATGTGGTTGACATCCCATGGAGCTTGAGGCTCTATTTCCTTAAAAACTAGGACCTCAACTCCAAGGTATTTAAAGCTTTGCACTTGAATCCATTCCCCAAGTTCGGTTCATGCATACCTTTGCCAATATGTTGCAAAATGTTGGTACTCCTTCGTTAAATGGAAATTAGCAATGCATTACTTCACAACATTATTACCAACAAACTGGGATATCCGCATCGATGCATCTACCTCTTTCGTCAAGCGAAATATTTTGGAGCCAAGCTTCCCCACCTGCTGCTTTAAGGCAGCATTCTCCTTATTGGACCTTTCCAAGGCCTGAGTAGCTATTTTCTTATGGGCATCGAAGGTTTCTACCCACTTGGTAAGAAAAGACACCTCAATTTGAGATAAGTGGACTTATTTCTTCAAATTTTCAATTTCTTCTGAAGCAGAAGTGAGTTTCGTAACCTCCTCAGCCTGCTTTTTGGCTACTCAGCTTCAGACTTGGCTTTCTCGGCCTCCTCCTCCGCCCGAGATGCTTTATTCAAAAACTCCTTATTCTTTTTCTAAAGGTTTTTAAAAAAGACTTCAGCCTCTATGGCTACCCCAAATGCTCTCTCTACCTAGCTTACCATGGCGGCAAACATGTACATCGAGTCACTGATTTTCACAAAGTTCTGCCACATATCCGTCCAGTACTCATGGAACTTGGTAGTTGCAGTCTGAATCTCTGGAGAAAGCATGGACAGAGCCTTTGGGGATAGTCATCACTCCTCTTAGATAGGGAGAGCTTGGGGCAATGAGTTGCATCGGAGGCAATTGTTGAGTTGTTTGAGGTCCTCCCCCACTTCGACAAATGATGAGAATGTAAAATGCTATATTTTTATGCCTTTATCCTATGCTTTTGTGATTAATTAATGCCTAAATGTACTTAGTATTCTTATATTTTGATTTAGGTTGCAATTGGGTGAATATGGTGGAATTTAGAAGAAACAAGCGAAAAGAACTAAAATGGAAGAAATACAAAGTTCGGCGACTGAAATGCAAATACNAGAGCCTTTGGGGATAGTCATCACTCCTCTTAGATAGGGAGAGCTTGGGGCAATGAGTTGCATCGGAGGCAATTGTTGAGTTGTTTGAGGTCCTCCCCCACTTCGACAAATGATGAGAATGTAAAATGCTATATTTTTATGCCTTTATCCTATGCTTTTGTGATTAATTAATGCCTAAATGTACTTAGTATTCTTATATTTTGATTTAGGTTGCAATTGGGTGAATATGGTGGAATTTAGAAGAAACAAGCGAAAAGAACTAAAATGGAAGAAATACAAAGTTCGGCGACTGAAATGCAAATACTCAAAAGTTACGTCAAATCTCACGATGAATATTTGAGAGTGTTAGGCATCAATTGGATGAGGAAAGAAGCTAAAGGGATGAAATATAGTCAAAGTACTATCACATATCAATTCCTGGTTGAAAAAGTTATGCTTCGAATTTTCAGTCTCAGTTTGAGACCCATTTTTGGCATAACAAACGTTCGAACTAGAGAAATTGTATTTCTGGATGATTTGTAGCCCTTGGAGTTTAATTTCCAAATCATCTTAAATCATCAATCGGATATTAGGAGAAAAAGATATGGCCAAAATACTGAACACTATCCGGTAGAGTTATCTAAAGCTTTGCAGTAGTTTAGCTTAAATTTCATGTGGTCACAAGTGGTGTTTCAGCAAATTTCAGAGCCCAGTTTCAATATTTTACGTGATCACATGACTTACTAATATACGGTCGCATAGTTCATTCCCGACACAAAAATTTTGGGTTCCGAATTTAAGTCAACTACCTATGGAAATGACTATAAATACATTTTTTAAAACCCTAGAAAGAGAGAAGAACATACAAAACGCCTCCCATCTTAATTCATCATTATTTTGTTCTTAGAATAATGAATTGTAACTAAACTTTTACATTTGGTCGAAGGAAATTGAAGTCTCAAAATCACATATTGTGAGATCTAAATAGTTTTTAATATTGTTTAATTCTTATTTTGCGTAT
>CAIGRK010001466.1:0-14004 GCA_903798315.1 Fraxinus greggii | reverse complement strand
TGTTCCAAATGCCAAAAAAATTGAAAAAAAATAATCATACCGAATACCATTCGTTTTGCTTTGTTTTGCATGAAAATTGTCAATAAAAGTGAAATTTTTTTTTTTTATCATTGTGTCTATAATTTTTTCCAATTTGGAAAAAAAAAAATGGAAAATATTTACCCACCAAAACATCAAGAATTTATTTTCCTCAAAAAGGTGGAAAATTTGAGAAGTTGGAAAACATTTTCTCGGGAAAACTTTGCCTATTAAACACTACAAAAGTTGGAAAGTGGAAAATATTTTCCTAGTTCCATGGAAAATCTGGCCAATCAAACGGGGCCTAATTTGATTTGTAGGAAAATGTTTTCATGCCTTTTCCATATCTACTCCATGAAATTGCAGGTTTATTGAATCGATACATTCTTATAAAGTTTGTTCTAGGTAAATAGGGTCCTGCTTTCACGATTGCTGGCTTGCTTCTATGATACATTTATTATCCATATCGGCAGCGTTTATGTTTGACGACTGCTGTGTATAGCTTTTCCTAATGTTCATATCTGTTTGGGCCACCCATAAGCTTTCTTTGTTAAAAATAGTTTGTAACTTTGTTTCTCGTTTTTAATATTTTTTATCTGCTGCTTGTAAATTGCTTTGCCTTTTTCCCCTTTCTTTTGGCAGGTTGCTGTCAACACTACAATAACAGATGAGAAAGAATTTCTTAACCATATAATCAAATCGACCAATATGAAATGCTTGACTGCACCGTAAGTCATGTTCTCAATCCTGCTTGAATGTGTCATCATTTTTGCAGTCAAAGACGTTAAAATTGAGGCCACATGCACGAGCCATAAACATCTTTTTCTCCCTAAAAAAAGACTGAAGAATAAAAAATTATTGTATGTCAACATTGCTACTATTTTCCAATATTAAAATCTGTGGCTTTCTTTTTGTTTTTCTCACTGTCATGGTTCCATTGGTTATTTTTTAAATCCTTGTTTTGTCAGCTATATGAAAGGCTCATAGCCAGGAACCATAATTCAATTTAGATACTTAGGGCCTGTTTGATGTAAATTTTTTGAGAATAAATTTTGTGAAAAGTGATTTTTTGAAGAATGCATTGTTAATAATTAGCGAAAAGTTATGGGTTCACGTGCAAAACTATTTTATTGGGAGAACGTGTGGTTGGAAATGAGTTTTAAAGAATCTGTAACAAACATGGGCTTAATATTTTCAAGTTTTCTGCTATATTCATAGTTTAAGTCTCCGTTTGTTTCTTATTTTTCATCCATAAAAATGAGAAATATGACCGTTATCCATCACATCAAGCCATCAATTTTGAATTTCTATCTCTTGTATGGGATCCAATAACGGCTCTATTTTTCATTCTCATTCTACAATAATGAGAATTAAACGGAAGCGAACTAGTTCTTTTGATTTACTAATTTCTGTTATTCAGTCCGAAGTTGTAACTCATCTAGCAAAATGTGTTTGAGGTAGTACAAAATGCAGTATGTCACAGGGCCAGAAAATTGTTCCAGCTCCCCGGTGCCCAAGATCACACAACAAGTGAAAATTTTAAATCTGCAAGTTATAACTGGGGTGTTGAAGGANTAACGGCTCTATTTTTCATTCTCATTCTACAATAATGAGAATCAAACGGAAGCGAACTAGTTCTTTTGATTTACTAATTTCTGTTATTCAGTCCGAAGTTGTAACTCATCTAGCAAAATGTGTTTGAGGTAGTACAAAATGCAGTATGTCACAGGGCCAGAAAATTGTTCCAGCTTCCCAGTGCCCAAGATCACACAACAAGTGAAAATTTTAAATCTGCAAGTTATAACTGGGGTGTTGAAGGAACTCAAAAGGACTTGTGATAAATATTCAGAGTATTACATCCTGTGCAACCCCTTTCTGGGAGGAGTGTCAAATGTTATAATATTACAAATAACATGGTGCAGATTATCTTCTGGTTGCATATCTTTGCTTGATCTTTCAACTGCCCTATGCAAATTTTGTTTTCATGGCACTGACAATTTGGTAAACATCTGTTTGGATGCTGTAAAGGTGAAAAGTTTATCACAAATTAATTGTGAATTGTGAATCTTGAGGGACATAAGGCCTTTCTCCTAAACCGCAGAGGCAGACTCTTTTATATATGAAGTAAATATGAATTCATTGTCATCTCACCATGGTATATGAAGTAAATTGCATGATCCTTAAAAAAATTAGAGATATCAGTATGCTTTATTTATAAAATTCAGCTCCATAAGAGTAACTTCTTACCTTTAGGGTGTTAATTGCTTGCTCTTTTAAGATATCTTTTAAGGTTAACTCTGTGAACTGAAGTTTAGAAATATTTTGTCCTCTGGACTCTTAAATTGTGATATGTGACTGGTGAGACTTTATATTTTTGCTTAAATCCTGGTCAAATGCTTATACCTTCTGTTTGCTTCTATTTGGCTGTGGTTTGGTTAAGGTCTATAGTTTTGCCTCCCATCCTGGTTGTTTGGTTATGTTCAGGTCGGCGCTGGAAGGTGACTGTGGGTTCTTAGCTGCTAACTTGTATGCAAAGAGTGTATTTGAGGAAGATGCTTTGGTGAATGTTAGCATTGAGAAACAGGAAGATGGAAAACTGAATGGATATATTAGGATACGGAGCAAGACCCAAGGAATTGCCCTCAGCTTGGGCGATAAGATAACTCTCAAGCAGAGGGGAGGAAGCTGATCTCATTAACAGGTAAATTCTTCATCCGTTTTCTCATATCTTGACATTGATTTGGAAACTGGACTGGCCCAGTCTGTTGAACTGGACCAACTGACCCAGAAACTGGCTGGATTTTAGCCTAAATCCGGATGTTAAATAACTCATATGAACTTGCCGGTTCAATTGGAACCAGCCTTGGGGTGACTTGGTTTCAAGTTTGCTCCCCCGTTGAACCCCAAATTAAACTTTCAACTCTTGACCCTTTACATTTTCCGGATCATTGCTCAGGTCGGGTTTAAAACATTGGTTTTTTAATTGAAATTGGGAGAGAGTTTTCTTCTTCCTCCGTTCAAAGCAGGATCTCTCTGGGTCTTGTATGAACCAGTTCTAAGGGTTGTCAAGATTGTGCAATATATCTTTTCTCATAACTTCACCTTACCCTTGTCTTGTAGGATTACACTCAAAACATGCTTGGAAGAATAGTTGAGGTTTATTAATATCCAAAACATTTTGCATCGGATTTTGCATCTTAAGTTTGAGGTCAGATATCCAAAAACACGATTGTTGATTCCGTAGAGAAATTCATAAAGAAAACGTTTTGTTTTGAGGTCTATATTTTTTATTTTTATTTTTTGAATTATTTGTAATGATTTTTACTCAAAATGATTGTAATTTTGAATAGAGTAATAACCTTTCATTAAAAAATCATGCACAATGGATTTAAACAATAGATTAACTTTATCGTATCCCATGCATGCGTACTCTATTAGACTATCGATTCGCTTTGTCGTATCTATGCACTGCATGGTTACAAATATATGAAGTTTTAATGAAGATGAGATGAGTTAAATGAATATTTTAAATATACTGGGAATTTTTTGTACTGGAAATACATAATTAATACTTGAAAATACCATAAATGCAGTATTGTTTGAATTATTTGTAATGAATATCCTGAAAAAATGAAGGTACAATTCCTAATTCCCATTACCTTCATGATATAGTACCAAATGAAGAGCATAAGGAAGAGAAACTTTTCTTTTATACAATTGCTTTGCAATTATCGGCTCACGAAGTTTCCACTATGGACACCAAAAGTATGTTTTCTTTTTATTGCAATTTAATACGTCAAAATTAAAAAGTTTTAGGTTTAATAGGTACAAGTAAAAAAAGATGGAAGGTATATGTAAACCAAATTACTTTAGTTACAATTTTGACTATGTTTTAGGTTTAATAGGTACAAGTAAAAAAAGATGGAAGGTATCTGTAAACGAAATTACTTTAGTTACAATTTTGACTTCCATCGGTTGAGCCCTATCATCTTCATCTATTTGACTTTACATTTACGCAAGTTCAAGAATATATGCTTATTCCGCATACAAGAATAAAGCGGAACACTATATCCATTAGTGACAAGCTTCTTCAAAAAAAATAGAAAACCGATTCTTTTTAAGAGGGGCTTGATGCACAATATGGAGAAGAAAATGTATTTTATGATGTGATGTGATGCGATGAAAAATATCGGGTTAAAAAGAAAGGAAAATTTTTGAATTTACGTATAATATTATTTTATTAAAAAATGTATGATTGAAAATGAGATTTGAAAGAATGAATTTTTTTAAAAATATGTATCAAACATGGCTTAAAATTACCAAATATATGTCATGTAGTGGTCTTTCAAATCTTGCTGCATTCACTAATTTGTCAAATCCAAGATGTCAATTGAGCGAAGATTTTTCATTTGCAAACACAAAGGAAACCATTTAAATATAAGCGGTAGGAAAAGACAGATAGCCAATATGGGACCCACGGCCCCATGAATTATGTGAAGATTTCATGAGAAACTCTCTCATGAAAACAACAGTACCAGTCGACCGGATAAGGACCCCCACACGCGGAAAAGCACTTACAAATCAAGTAGATCAAGAAAACAACACTACTAATCCACACACTCACAAGCACTTGCCATTCGTCGGCAGTATAAAAATCATCAACCAATCTACAAGTTGCAATAAAACAAAGCCATCAAAATTTGAGTAGAAAAGCATTAATCAATGTACATACAAGTTGCACCGAAAGAAGCTTGCATTAATACAAATTTTATCCAACATTAAATGGATAGAAATCACACAATTTCGAGGACCACAAAATGTGAAGAAGAAGGAAAAGATGTAGAGTTGGATTGAAAAAAATTCCTATGCTACCCACACAAGATAAAACAAGGAAGATCCCAGACACACTAATATAGCCGGGCCCACCTCTCCGGTCCGGAATAAACATCAGTTCTTTACCTAAATGTTTGTATCTTTTGTTTTTCTTTTTTCCTTTTTTTAACTTTTCCTTCCTGTATGCAATGAAGAGAAACACATGATAAATGGGGAAATATAAAGATAAATACGAAAAAAAAAAAATCCAAGAGGATTTTTAGCCTCTCTCTCCTGCAGCCTTTTTCTCGTCTTTGTTTCGGACAAACCTTGGCAGGGTCAAAAAAGTGTCTACACGGGAGACTCCTTCAAGCGAAGACCAGCCTTTTCCGACCTCCATGATTTTTTCTTCATTATTTAAGGCTACCTCCTCATTCGCACCTGAAATTTCCGCATTCTCTTTTGGATGAGGCTCTTCGCTCGTTCTAACAGTGCCAGAGCGGTCCAATCCAGTCGGACTATAGGAATCATCTTTCTTGTCAGTATCCTCGTGGTCTTCATACACGATATTCTCTTTGAGTTCAGGGGTAGGGACAGCAGAGTCGTTTGGATTTGAATCGAGAAACAGGCATACAGCAGCACAGTCATCAACCTTAGAAGTTGGATATTTGGACCTCCAAGCCTGGCCTGCTGACTCTACTAGCTTTCGAGCTGCATATGATCGAGGGGAGCAAGAACCCACAATGTCTACAACTTCTTCATTTGAGAGAACATCCCAAATCTGCAATGTACATTAAAACTTTGCTCAACTTAAACAAGATTTTACACAATGAAATATAGCAGTAGAAAATAAATGTAATGGTCCATACCCCATCTGTTGCCAAGACTATAAACTCATCCTTAACAGTGATGCGTCTACAGGAAATATCAGGTACAGAGATAAGACCAAACTCCTTTAGACAGAAATCTCCAAATGCGCGTGCCATAGCGAGGCCAGGAGAGTCATTGTTTGGCAGCCACACTCTTGCAACCTCAGGTTCATCCCGAAGGGCAAATACGCGTCCTTTACATTTGCGGATTCTCTCTGCCTCCGCTGTCAGGTAAATAAAAGTGGAATTCAAATAACGGGAGATATTTGTATCAAAACCAATTGATCAATTATATTCAGATTTGTTTCCTCGTGAAATGAAAATTCTGGTTTTCCGCAAAGACTGTTTACACACAAGTCATTAAATATCTAGAGCAACCCCAAGGCCTAAAAATGGTAACACTTAGACACATCTTATTACTATTGGAGTATCATGGCAAGACTCTTGCTGCCCACCTACTCAACATACATCACTACCCCATAAATAGAAGTGCAGAATTATTTCCATGCAGTTCCTGCCAATATATCTCCAGCTTGCGTTTCAAGGATGGGTAACCTCTTTCTTAAGAGACAGGAATGTAAACTGATAACATCCTGAGGGAAAGCCTCATGGCCTGGTCCATCTATCAAGTAGTACAAATTGGAGTCTTAGGGTTTAAGCGCAAGTTACCAACTCCCAAGTAGTGGCGAGCCTAAGTTCTTATGAACCCTTTTAACACAATTTGAGAGTCTACTTTTTACTTTTACACAATTTGAGAGAGAAAGAAGATTGCCTGGAAGGTTCGGTTTGAGATCCAGAGTCAACTGGACTGCAACGAGTGAATTATTCTCATCTCTTGTACCCAATACAGCTCTCGAGTCCCCAACATTTCCAATTACAAGATCCTGACCCTGCAGAAGAAAATCAACGCATTATTGAGTAAATAGATAATACAGTCGCAAACTCTAGTCGGTATCGCTTATGAACTTATCATTATACCTGTTTTACTAGAGTCACTGCTGTTGTTCCACTGCAGAAGCATTCAATATTTGAATACATTCTCAGCTCCCGATCCATAATCTTGAAAGCTTTTAAGAAGGATTCCTTCAGTGTCTGGAAAACTTCTGGATGCTTTTCGGTTTCTTCAATATCAATGGAAGCTCTAGATGACTCTTCAAGGGATAAGAAAGAGGTATCTTTAGAGCACCAACTACCCGTACCATTCAAACTAACTTCCCTAAGAACCTCATCACTCTTTATATCAACTTCCCAGTTTGCACTCAGTTTCAAAGGAAGAGAATCCCTAACCCGCTTTGCAACCAAATGACCATAGGGACCATGGCCGTCAAAAACTCCACAGAAGACCGTGTCTGTCCTCGAACCAAAATTCTAGAAATCCAATTTCACAAAAATCAGTAAATGGCAACATTACAAGCAACATGAGACAGAATAAAAACAATAAAATGCTTGATAGGAAAGGACGTGATCGTTTATCTTACAAAACATCATCATGAATCTTTGACATGTGAAAATTCAATAATGTGCACTTTCATGTTAAATGAGCACAAATATCACTTTCTTAGGCCCCAGGCAATTTAATCAAATGACAGAAGAAACCGAGGATAATCGGAAGAGGCTTATGAGTTTTTTTTTTTTTTAATCCATAATTTCTATCCTTCAAAGAATAATTATCTCGGGTTTTACTAATCACAAAATTTAATGTCGTCTCTGAAATCCTGGAAGGCAACTCTAAGTTTCTAACATCAAACACATAAATTATAAAAATGACATTAAAAGACAATAATAGGATCTCACTTCAGGGAACCTTCAGTGAGAGGAAAGTCAGCAAACACTCATGTTGCCCAAGTATAGGCCAAGCCAAAATGGATCGACTACGACTATTTAGTAATAGGTCATATTAAGAATGAATGTACATGGTTTTTCAGCTGAGCATACCTTTTTAAGAAACAATTAGGTAATATAACAGGGTTTAACTCATTAGATAGATACAATAAATTAGAATTACAACATCACTTGTCTTAGACTATCTACCATTATGAAGCCACTGGATTATGAATAAAGTTTGAAACCATATTAATCATAACATTCGAACTGATCACATTAATGCAAAGAAAGAAGAAGCTAACCTCCCAAACAAGCATGGCATCTTGATTGATTCCTTTCTTGCCTTGCTGGGTAAAGAGTGAAGCAACCCTGCTGGATCCATTTAAGAATATACGGCCTGGAGTCTTACGTAGTTGTTCATCCCTCCCAAAGGACGGATTTCGAGACCTCTGCCTACTTCTGGAGCCGTTCCTCTTCGTTACTTCCATCGGAGAACCAGGAAGTGGACTCCTGGTCTCACTGGAAAAGCAGGACCCCATTATTAGGGACCTGATTATTTCCAGTATGCACTCCAGTCCAGCCAAACAGGCACCCCCCCTATTTTCCGTACTTGGATCCGTCACAAAATTTAGTGAAAAATCCTTCCAAGCTATATATAATTATATAGCTTCACACACTTTTGAGTATTCTATATAACGAAGTAAGTCACCCTTTATTCCACAATTGAAATTCCAATGACAAAAATAACATTAAGTCCTCCCGAGAAATAAATTTTCAGGCACCCTTTAAATTAAACCACCCAATCTCCACTTCATTTACAAAATTTCATCATCCACTATTGAGTAATATCACCCCTTTGGAGGGAACAGAACACAATAATAAGCTTCCAAACCTTAAAAAGAAATTAACTTTGAACTAATCTTATCCTCAAAAGTGCCCTAAACAAATAATTGACAAATAATAAAAAGTATAAATAAAAGAAACAATAGTATGCTTCTATAATTCCTCCTCCTCCATATTTTTACTAATTATGTTACGCAAAAAGCTAATAAAATGTGCACTAAAGAATCAGAAAGAACGGATCTATAAGAAAAAGTATCCCCTTTCCGATTCAGGACAACAAAAATGTTCTTCTTTTTGCTTACTCACAATAAAACCCGAAATCAAGAAAATCAATCGAAGCTGAAGATTAATCAAGAACGCTAAAACCAAACAAGCATTCTTGACTAAAAACCCACAATCATCAATTAATTCCCAAAAATGAACCAAAAAAATCTCAAACTTGGAGCCCAGCAGATGAAAACCGAAGCAACTTATTAATTAATCATGAATCAATGGAAGAATCCAACAAAAGCACAGCTCTATATAATGATTTTCTATTCAAAAGAAACAGAAAAAGATCGGGAGAGGAAAAGAGCCCTTCTTTGAAACGTACGATTAACGCTAGATGCAATAGTAACTCGGAAAGGTCGAGAAGAAGGATAGAATTGAGGTCGCAACAGAGCAGCCGGCAAGACTCTTTATTACTGCGCAAAGTAGAGAGAGAGAGAGAGAGAGAGAGAGAGAGAGAGTTATTACATATACGCAATTATTGTGATTAGAGATTTTTAGACATTGATTTTCTAGTCTCCATTACATTTTAAGTGGTTTACAAGTTTAAATTCATCCACACAAATTTATACTTGATGTCATTCAATTTGATTTTGTTTCACATAATCACTCAATTTTATATCTAGTGTTGATGTCATCATGATCATTCAATTTAATTTTATTTCACCGTACCTCCAAATTTTATATTTAGCATCACTATGACCATTCAATTTAGAGTGTGTTCGGTAGTGATTAAAAGTCAATTAAAATTGAATTTATGGCCGTTATTGGATTCTTCTCATCTAATAAAAGTCAACAATAACGGCTAATTTTTCAATTTTAATCCGATTTTAATCTCTACCGAACACGCCCTTAATTTTATTTCATCATGATCATTCAATTTCATAGTACATTTCAACATGACCACCCAATTTATTTCATTAATTATAAAATCGGTAAAACAGTAACTTTACAAACTTATTTAAAAAAATTAAAAAATTATTTAAAAAAAAGTTACTTAAAAAAATAAAATAAAATAAAAACTTATTTTAAAAAATGTTAGGACAAAAAATGCGATGTGAAAAGTAACTTTCTTGCAGATTGTAAAATGTGATGCTACACGTTAGGATATAAAAACTTATTTAATAATTTAAAAAAAACTTTTATTTTTGTTTTTTTATTTATTTTATATATAAAATACAAAGTTACTATTTTATCATTTTTAAAATTAATGAAAATGGTAAAAAAGAAATTAGGTGGTCATGGTGAAATGTTATATGAAATTGGTGGCTATTGCTAAGCATTATATGAAATTTGATGACTATGGTGAAATAAAATCAAATTATGTGACTTTAGTGACACTAAATATAAAGTTGATGGTCATTGATGAATTTAACACTTGGTTTATATACAAACCACATCAACTTAAAAATCCAATCAATATTTTTTTAAAATAAATCATGAAATATTTATTTCATCTATTATTGAATTACATACATTGATGTCATTGTAATTCTAACTTGTTTAGATTAGTTCTCATTTATATATATGTTTTTTTTAAGAGTTCAACATTCTTATACATATGCCTACGTCATTACCTTTCTTTTTCGATGTTACCGTTTATTTTTAAGAAGTAATAGAGAATGCATCAATGATTTTTATGAATTATATTTTAAAAGTTTAAGGGGTCGTTTGGCAGAGCTTCTGCTTTTGTTTCTACTTTTTGTAGAAGAATTTCTTGAATTTTTTTCATCTTTCTTTTAAAAGCTTTTTTAATTAGAGTAAGGAATTTTATGAAATTATTTAAATGGGTTAAAAAATAGCTTTTGAATCTCAACAGCATTTTTCCTTCTCAAAAGTCATGACAAAAAGGCTCTTAGACCTTGTTTGATTGCAAACATTTTCATGAAAAATGTCGCATTCGAGAAAAACGAATTTCACTTTGGCCATTTGATTGTAACGTGAAAATGGAAAATGAATTTCAAAGTACAACCACTTTAAATTGTATTTTCTTTGTTTTCATGGAAAACGAATTCATATGGGTTGGTGAGTTTTTATTTTCCAACTAACATGGAATTGAAATTTATTTCCACCTTTACCTATCAAACGGACTTGAAATTAATAGAGTCAATTCAAGATTCTCTCTCTCTCTCCAATTAGGGAACTAATTGAAGTTTCCTTGTCCCTCTATAAAAAGTCACGGTGCAATTAGTTATAAGGTACCATTTCATGTGTTTTTAATAAGCAATGGACTCCCCCCACCTATCACGGGGCCAGTTGGCCCCTTGTCACCAACCGGGCCTACGTGGCCCAAATGAGACAAAATCATTAGTTTTTGTTGTCTAATTTTTTCTATTTATCTTAATTCCCATTTACTAATGAACATGTTAAACACGAGCTTTGACTTCCATCATAGTAATCATAACAACTTGATTATGTCTAACGAAAGATCATCACAAGGGATTTTACGTAGTTGATTCTCATTCTTAAAAGACTCTTCGATGAAGACAAATCATAGACTCTCAGTTATTTTTGAAAAAGGGGTAAAAAAGTAATTTACTTTATTCTTTTTTTTTATATATAAAATATTTGAACAAGAAGTAACAAGCTGTTTACCCTATTGGTAGGTCACTTAAGAACAATTATTTGTTCATTTGTTGATGAATTTTTATGACATAATTTTGCAGTGCAAGGAAAGATGTTGCATGTGATGGACAGGCTTGACAACTGTTGTCCCATGTCAATCCTAGGTGGATCATCTGCTCATGTTGTAAAAACTGATATTTTCAATTAAAATATTTAGCAGCCACACTTCTGGAGCATTCCAAGTATTTTGTTCACAAACCTATAAAAGCAAACTCGGCCATGTTCGGTAGTCATTATTTTAAAAAAATTGAAGTCTTGAATATTGATTTTTTAGAAAATTAGTCAGAGTTAAACGTGTATTGCACGTTATTCTGAAATATTCTATAAATATTGTAAATGTAATATTTGATACCAATTTGTTGTGAGGATTTGATAAATCTCAAAACGTGCATTACACGTTATTCTGAAATACTTTATAAATGTTGTAAATGTAATATTTGATATCAATTTATTGGGATGATTTGGCAAATCTCAAACGAACTAGAGAACAAAAAAATTAGGATATAAAGTTAAAGAAAGAAAATTGTACTTTCAAAACTTAATTTATATGATTCAAATTTTAAGAATTAATTACTAATACAGAATTTAAACACCCATTGAAATTCCTAAATATATGAATATAAATAAATACATCTATAATAACTCTAAATTCATGTAAATCAAGATTCATCAAGTTAAGATTCAATAAATCTAGATAAATGTGAATGTTAATTAATTAAGAATTAATAAAACCAAATTCATACATGAAAATGATTTTGTAGTATTTATTACATATTATAAAAAAAATAAAGTATTATTGAAATAATTAAATTCTAGTGGGGTTAAAATCGTTCAAAAAATTATTCTTATTTGATGTGATATTTAATATACTATAAATTTGTAGTTAAAAAGTATGAAAAAATTTTAGATTTACGTACAAAATATTTTATTATTTAAATGTATGATTTAAAATGAGTATGATAACTAAATTCTTTTTCAAATAATGGTTGTCAAACATGAGCTGAGAATTTTGGCGGGCTATTTTCTTGATTTGTTTTTACACACTATAATGTTTTAATTATAACACCACCTCAATTTTGTTTAAAGTTGGTTTTCAAATTTTCAAATGGAAATTCTGGATAATTATAGATCCTCTTTCAAGGAATAATTATTTTTCTTGTTCTTATCTCGAGATTGGGTTGGAAATATGTATTGATCCACAAAAAATATTTTTTAAAGTATATATTATTTTCTCTTGCAAACTGCAATCCATGACACGATTGTGTCTTGGATGAGCGAAATGACGTGCAAGAACGTAGCCGGAGTTTGGACTTAACTGGTAGAACATGAAATTTTCGATTTCTATAGCAATTGCGACTTGGTATAAATTCAAGGTCTAGAGGGAGAAAATAGAAAAGTTTTGTTGTCGTGTTTTCTACTTCCATTAAGAACATGTATTTATGAATTCATTTATGTGTAAGTTAATTGTCTCAATAATTACTAAATTTATGTCTATGTATTCCAAGTTTCAAATGTCAAGTTTTAACAATTAAACTTATCAAAATACAGGAGATTATTCATGGCATGACATACGTTTCACCCCTCCAACAGAATTGATGACGTGATAAATGGAATGCAAAGGTGACACTCAAATACCGTTATACAAATTGTCACGTAAGAAAAACATATTTGATTGCTCGCTATATTTTGAAAGATATTTTTTATTGTTCTCTATACTTTAAGGTAGTCAAGTTTTGGCCACTGAACTTGTAAAATTCACGTCGGACCTGCCTTGAAAATTTAGGAATGTTGTTCCAAGTATCACTTTCATACAATACATGTGTGATCTATCCATGACCAGGATGAAGTTTGGGTGAAACGAAGTGTAGGTCATAATCGATTGATGAGTTGTGGATAAAATTTAATTTTGCAATAAACTTTGATCTATATTCGAGCTAGGTTTTTTAAGATAAAACCAATGATAGGGGCTAGCACTTTCAAAACTTCGATTCTAAATAGAGACATTCATCCGTATTAAAGCCTAAATATCTTCATGCTTGATCTCCCTAAGTCATTTCTAATCACCAAGCCTAAATACTGAACAACATTTGCAGCTATTAATCAAAAACAAAATGATGAATATGGATAAAATAAAATGGCAAAATAACATTGACGATTCTATTTACTAATTTTAGCAAAAATATGTATGGCATTCATCCAAAAAATTCATAATCTACATTAACAACGGTTAGAATTTAGGTGTGACCTGAACTTTTTGTTGAAGGTAATTAAAAGTTCTTATTAAGTGTATGTTAAGATGAACTCTAATTGGAATGCTATTGTGGAATTCTATTCATGTTTAATTGGTAAATTCTAGTTTAAATCATATTTGAAAACCTTATTGGGAGTTGAAATTTGTGTTGGACTTGAAAATGTTAAAATTATGGACCAGAGGGTTTTCTCGCTGCGTTTGACCACCTGGTGCTTGCCTACTGCTCGAGTGACAGGGCTCCACTGACTTGCTACTGTCGGCTCGAACGGCGGTGTTATTCGGCTCATTCCTATTTTCCACATTTTGACGAATTTTCTTGCATTTTACTACAACTCTACTATTAGGGTTTTGATTACGCCCAAAGAATAAAACGGTAGTTGTAGTGCAGCTTTAGGGTATCGTATCCACAGGGAGATGAAAAATGTTTAAGGGTTCCAAAAAGTTGAATTATCGTCTTCAATGCGTAATAAAAATCAATGTTGAAAGGTGAAATTA
>CAIGRK010001444.1:0-11298 GCA_903798315.1 Fraxinus greggii | reverse complement strand
TAATTTGTAAATTGTAGAGAGTGGAGTAGAGAATGAGAGGATTGGTGAGAAAAAATGTTGATTAGAGGTGGGTATTTATAGAGAAAAAAAATGAAAAAACAAAAAATTTCAGTGACCAAAACGGTCACTGAACTTCTAGTCACTGAACGTTTACTTTTTTTTTTTATGAATACACGAGCCCACGAGCCGAGCGGCTCGTGGGCTCATCTAATTTTATGTTTTTTAAATTTTTTTTAAAATACACAGCTCGCCAAGCTGCTCATCTAACTGCTTGACTCGTCTAGCGAGCCGGCTCGCTCGGCTCGTACTCGGGCTCGTCGAGCCCGTGCGGCTCGTGGGCTGCTACAGTACGAGCCGAGTGGCCTAACCGACGAGCCGCTCGGCTCGATTGCCACCTCTAGTGTCATCATCGTAGCTTGGGTGAGTAGCTCGCCTAGCTCAATTTGTGAGCATACGACGATCCTGAGCACATGCAAGCTGAATTATGCTCATGAGTGGGTCGACGACCTTGGATTGAGCTAGCTCGCTCGTCTTTCGAGCCAACAAACAGTTTAATCGAAAAATTTGTAGTTCGCTAGTGGAAATGAACCAAGCCGTTAATCGACTCGTCCCACTTAATACTCCTGCAAAAAAATTACCAATACAAAGGTCAAGTTAAAGAGAGGGTGAATTATTAAAAACGTACTGGTCTTATTATCCTTTGCTGAAAACCTATATATGGCCCCCATCCTCTTGATTTGACCCTTGGAATCTTATTCATAGGTTGAGCTTATACAAAGAAATGGCTTCTTCTTTTTATGAACAATAATGCTACTCAAATAGGGATTGCAAACAGAGACAGGAACAAGTGCTGCATTGGCAGCACCTATGTGACTAAGGTTTTTTTTTCCCCTCCAAATTGTCCAATGTTGTGTGTCATGTGTCCTCCTATTTTTAATCCCTGAATATATGTGTAGCATAATTATTTTATGAATACCTCATGCTTTCCAGTTGTAACTAAAGATAAGAATTTTTTTAATATTATTTTATAATAACTAAATAACTAAAATATTTTATACCGAACATCTTAAATAAAAAATACTAATATTTTTTTTTTATTTGAATAGCTAAGGGAGTCTTTAAGTCTTGCGACTTAACGTTCAAATTTCAAACTAATAAAAAGAAAAAAGAAAAGCAAAATAATAAAAAAAAAATTAACAAAAAATCTTGCTCCAAAAAAATTAAACAATCATAAAGTATTTGTTAAATGGGCCAATACTTCAAATAAATATAAGGGGGAAAATTGTAACCACTATAATTTAAGATTATGTTTCAAAAATAACAAACTTCGAGAAAATTTGCACATATTAGGCATAAATAAATACATTTTTTTAAGAAAAAATGCTAATAATTTGTGACTGAAATGAGTGGTTATAGATAATGTTAGATTTTTCCCAACCTGATTAATCCTAAAATTAAGCAAGTCGTTATTTTCTTTCCATTTAAATCTCTGGGACAAATAACGTAAGTATAATCGTTCTCCTATTGATTTTCTATTTTCCTCGACTCGATCCCATCACAACCGTCAATTGCGGGAGATGATTTAGTATCCAATCACAAATACCTTAATTGAGGTTAATGCTTGTTAATCAGAAATCACAAATACCTTAAAAGATGTCACATGTATGTACAAAATGGTCACACTATGTTTACCCATTGATCACATGCATGTACAAAATAGTCACAAAAAAATAATCCGATGTAACAAATGTTACATTCAAGTCTAAAAAGTGTAATACGAAGAGCTCAACTCGCATTAGATGAAAAATAAACTAAGTGGTCACGTGCAACCATGCACCTATTAAGATTACGACATAAAATGCATAAAAAATATTAAAATAAAATACAACAAACACAACTACATAAAACTAAAAATGAGAAAAATACATTAAATGACACAAATTGTTTATTGGTTACTATATTTTATGAAAATATTTTAATAGATTTAATATTTATTAATTCTTATATTTTTTGGAAAATTTCACAAATTGTTTGGATGAAGGTAGATTGATTTTCAATTAATTTGTTTCATTAATTGGAGGAGACTGTATTTGATTGACTTTATTTTTCATGAAAAATGTTATTTTTCCACCGAAATTCCTACTTCTAAGGTGTTTAATTGACAATTTTTTTTGATGAAAAATATTTTCCAATTTTCGGTCATGTGATCATATTTTTCTCAAAAATAAGGAAAACATTTTCTTCATAGAGTAGTGATTTTTATTTTCCAAATAATTCACTATCTCCTCTCTCTTGTACAAGAAGCAGAAATAGAAACAAAAACAAAAGTCCAGCCAAATGTGCCCTAATAGCTTTTAGATGTAATAACAGATGTTTAACTTTGCCGAGATCAAGATACGGGGGTAGAAAATCTGCAAAAACTATAGATTTCTTGATAAAACACATAAATCTGTACAACATAAGTTTGCATCATTTCACCAAAAGGTTAAAACGGCACAGCACGGATGACATTAACTTCTAATGCAAGAGTGTAGTTGCAAAATGTATAAATCTCAAAAAATTTTAATGTAAGTCAAACAAAGCTCTAAAACCATCGAAAATAAGGTGTTCAAACTTTCAAGGTATAGAATTTTCGCGAACACATAAGAAAGATCACATGATATATATAACCACGCTTCTCTCTAATTTATATTGAGATAGATGAGAAATTATACAAATTTCCTGAGGTAGCGAAGGAGATTACACTTTTCTCTGGATAATCTATCTCAACAATCATGGTACAATCACAATTCTATCCAAGTCAATTTGACCATAATGTTTTTGTTTTAACTATGGCTACAAAACAAAATCACAACCCTTTTCTGATGGATCCTAATCAGATTCCATGAGAATGAAAACCCTCTATTTCCATGGTGGTGTATGCTGTTTAAAGGGGGGGTTTATGCTCCCACCCAGTCTCAGGTTCTTTACGTTTTTCGCCAACTGAAATGACAGAGGGTTGGGAACTGGAGCCCGACTGACCTGAACTGAAGAACGGTCTCAATCCTGCAGGCTCCCGACTTCCTCCCTCCAACGTCAACCCAGAGATGAAATCAAAACTACTTCGTGAAGGCCCAACTCCATTTAAAGAAGTAGATCCTGCCCTGGTTAAGAAAGCAGGCTGAAGAGCTGAAGCAGAGGCCACGATATGAGGGACAGCATGTGCTCCTCTAGAATCCACCATGTATGGAATGGGGCCACCCAGCCCGTACATCGTGGACGTGAAAGTCGTAGCAGGCCCGGGAGAATGGCCATTGTAACTGTAAACGGTAGGAACATTGTAAAGTAAGGATCCACTTCCAGGAACACTACCCGATATTCCCAAGTTAATGCCCAGTGCAAGCTCTGGGGTCCTTACATCTGGCAGGGGAAGAGATTCAGGAACAAAATCTTTATTCTTGACCTCTACCTTAGTGCCCATAATGGATATTACATTCGAATTATCGAGTGACATAGTAAAACAGGAATGATCCAACGAATTATTGAGAAAGGCCGGCTGGTCATTCAGATCAAAATTCCTTAAAGAAGGCTGATTTGATGATGAAGACGAGGGATAAGATTGACTATGATGGCCATTCCAATGGGGAAAGAGCTGTCCCTCAGTCCGCAATGGAAAATCACTATCTTCACTTGCACGATTAAGATCCAAGTCAAGGTGTTCTGATATTGAACTTGCTTCTGCAAAAGATTCCCTGGAAGGACGAGTGGAATGGACGAGGCCCTGTTTATCTGGTGGTAGGTTTCCTCTGTCGTCTTCACTTTCAGCTACATTCAGATCAATGTCAAAACATCCTTGTGGTTTCTTACCTTTATCACCTTCATGAATGTGGCGAGGCGATGCTGGACGGAAAGCAATTGTTGCAGCAGAACCTTTCCATCCAAGATTGCCCTCAAATTGCAATGGAGCAACAGGTAATCCAGGATTTGCTGCTACCCTTGAAGCAGAAACAATAGAGAGAGGTGTAGAATTTTGATTCTCCACACTGTATATGTCTTCAGAACAAACTTCAAGGTTCAGATCGAAATTACATAAGCCTTTCTCTTTGTTGACTTCTTCTGGAGCCACCTCAGTTACCAAAGAGGTTTCCATATCTTGTGTGCCATTTTTCTCATCAGCATCTAGCCCAGACTCTTCTTGGATTGGTGATGATTCCGCGGACTGAGCAGGCTCAGTTTCCTCCTTATATGAGCCCTCACTGGCATGTGATTGTATTCTACGTACGGTGCCTGGGCTATCTGGCTGCTGTATTTCATCGTCCCGTACTTCCTCATGTGGACTGAAACTATGTTCTCTGAAATCTACTTCTCTCTCTACTTCTTTGGCAACTTGCCGTGCAAGTTCCAGCGGATCTACAATTCCATAGTCCAGTTCAATATTAGACTTCTCGTCAAATTTGTCAGGATCTCGAACCATTTGGCGTTTCACAAAATTATAATCATTTGCCATATCATCATCACTTTGACCGGGAACATGCTGGTCAGGTTTGTCTACCCCTTCATCATCTTTGATCCCCGATAAAAATGTCCTGGAATCATTGAGATTTTCCCAACTTCGCTCATCATCATCAAATTTACAGTCAACACCTTTAATTCTGTGATTATTTGCACATCCTCCATCATCCATGGCACCCCCCTCGGAGTCAATTGTTGCCATGTCATCACAAGATGAATCTTTCTGGCCAGAATTTTTGTCTGGAGCATCAGCAAATTTCTGTAAACTAGGTTCAGACACTGAATTCAACCCTATTGCAGCGAAAGAACGTGCAGGAAAAGCTCCTTCTAATAGTTTTGATTCTAAAACCATGCCTAGTTTCTCTGGAGAACTATTAATGTTTGAGGTTCGCTTTACCTCACAAGCAAACTCCGACTCATGAAACTCTTTCCGTCCATCGTCCGTATCTTGCCTTTGAACGGTATAACTACAAGATTCAGTTGAGGTAGAACCTTTTGAAATGGATAGAGGATCCACCGTCTCACAAATATTTTCATTAAAAGCTTTTGAGAAGGAAGGTGAGATGAAATGATCTAAAGGTGTATCATTCGAAGTTGGTTGGAAAGTCCTTTCAGAAGCTAAGGCATCTTCAACCGCGTTATTTTGGAGAGCATCAAAACTTGTAGATGGAAATGGGTCATCTCTAGTTGATTCCTGGTGTTTTTCTTCATCAGAACTCTCTCCGGGTAAAGAAGCATCTCCAAAAGAAGGTTCTTTATGGCCAGAATCTCTCTTGATATCTGCACTTACTCTAACTTCACCATCAGTCAATTCCCCGACTATTTTAACATTCTGGGAAGATGCACCCTTGTCTCTGTCTTTTTTCCAGCTGTCGAACAGAATTTTAGCCCTATGCCGTACTTTGGGACTATTATGGCCAAGGAGATCCTCGACCGTCATCCAGATTCCACAAGAAACCAATTTTACATTGTCTACATGCAGCTTTTCAAGTGCTCTGAGTAAATGAGTGATACAATCTTCCACAGGGCTGTCATTTGTGTCATTGCAGAGTTTTTGAGCATCCTTTAACCATTTATCCAAGTATTCGAGTCCATCTAACTGAACAAAAAGATCAAGACAGTCTTTATTCTCTGTGGCAGCTATAGTCTTGCCAACTGCGGACCATTGTCTGGTTGCATCGCCAACATTCTTTGCAATATATTCTCTCTCTTTCTCCAATAGAGCCAGAAGTTCCGTGACACGAACCGGGACTGTTAGCCCATTATTCATCTCTGCCAAGGTGAAGAAGTCCTCGAGCATCATAACAGATCACCAGCTAGGACTTCAAAAATTTAAACTTGTCCTTGTAAAATGCTGTTGCATTTTTTCTCAACCTTTGGCACCCACTGCCTGCAAAACAACGTGTTGATAAAACATTACAGTTTTTCCAAAATCTTAGCCACAGAGTCATTGAAGGGTAGGTTTTCCAACCAAAGTGAAGAACAAGTCCTGTGAAGAAATCAATTAATGCTAGATTCTAACCTTTCTCTCTCACTTTAAAAAAAAGCAGGAAAGAAGAAACAAATAGAAACTCTCTTTCCCTCTGATCCAATGTTTTTATTAACTTATTAGTTCACTTATGTGGGCAATGGAGTTTGAATGTGTCTGGTGGAGGGGTTTGCTGGTAAAATGTAATTAATCCTTCCTGGTTCCTCCTCCTCTATCATTATTGTGCTCTTCTTGATAATAATTTCACTCGTAAAGGTACATAAATCAATTGACGAAAACACAAAGTACTGAAAAACCCAACAAATTCTCTCCAATCTGAGAGCAGATTCTTGTAAGCTCGTAGTCAAATGGAAATTTAATAGGGACAACAGACAGGGGTGCCAAGGGAGGTTCCCAGTTGGCTGTAGTTTGCATGCATGGTATCAACAAACTTCTGGGAAGAGTGAATGGGGTGAGAAATAGAAAACCACAAGTACACAAATCATAGAAGTCTCAGTCAATCACTGAAATGACGTCTACAAAATATGCAATGTGTTCGATTTTATCTGCTATGTTCCGTTCAGTGCGCTCCGCTACCCTTTGGCAACGGCCTATTCTTCCAGTAAACCTATATTCCACTCTATACGAGTCACACACACAACACAATGTTTAAAAAGGCTTCATTAGATACTGGGGCATTTTATCTTCCATGAGGCGTAAGCCTTGAGAAGCTTTGAGGCATAAGACTCAAGATGTAACAATAAAAGAATTCAAATGAATAAGAAAATACAAAAATATGCTCATAATATACTAGAAATTCTCTTGAAAAAATCCATAATAAAACAAATTAACAAAATTAAAAGTCTCAAAATCAAACATAAAATAGGTTAAGAAAATAGGAAATAATAAGTTTTCAAATTAATAATCATGTAACAAAATTATATTCCATTACTAAAAGTGGAAAAAACTCAAAAATTTATTATATCATCACTATTAATAAGATCTTTATTTAAGGGAATCATTAACATCATTGTCATCATCTTCATTATGAGTTTCTTTTCTATCTTTGCCATCATCTTCCAACTGTAATGGTGTATTGTCCTTCCCATTTTCCTTCCACGTAGGTAGAAAAAATTAAAAGAACCCGTGTAACATTTTAGGTTATAAAGAAATAATTCAAAAGGCTAAGGCCAATAATTAAATGTTTAAAAATGCAAAGCAAACATGCAAACACCTAAGTTAGCTTGAGGCTCAGGTTTGAGGTATAAGCCTTACTAAGTCAAGGCATAAGCATCAGTTTATCGAGGTGTAAGCCTCACAACTGGCATTTAAGGTGCAGCTTTTGAGGCTCTTTATGATAGCCTCACGTGAGGCAGAATTCGAGGCACAAGCCTCGAATAGTTTTTAAACCATGAAATATGTGTTCAAGCAAAAGTTCTTTCTTTTCTTTAAATATTGTTTTCTTTTTGGGTAATATTCTCGTTTATGTATGAAGTTCAGATCAGCCACCATAATAAACTACTGCACAGATGACAAACTTTAGCGTCAATGTAAATGAACTAGAGTAGTTAAAAACCAAATCAAGATGCCCCTTTTTTGGTAAATGGAAGCAGACAACCATGATAGATATTATTCTTTTTCACCAATCAAGAGGATAAACTAAAGCCATATCCCCAATAAATTTGTATCCACTACACGAATCCTTCTTCGTCAATCCATTTTGTTCATTGGTTGATCTACCAAGAGACCTAAAGTAACTAGATCCTTCGCAACTACCGTAAGTTAGTTTTAGTCTACTCTTCCCCCCCTTTCAACTGGCCTTATTTTCAATTAAAAGAAAAAAGGGTAAATCATATGTAAAAAGCTTATGAGACTCTTTTTTTTAAAGTTGAGTTAAAAACACACATTATACAACAAAGTAAACCATCCTATAAAAGAATATGAAAAGCAACAAAGGCACGTAAACATGAGTTCTACAAAACTTACGTTTTCAAAGCAAAATGATAATTGGTGGACCAAACCTATAATTTATCGAACATGGCAATGCATGAAATATGGAACTAACTCAAGTTTGTGGACCAACACTTGGATGTTTAATAGAGCCCGACCATAATGGTCATAATTCTCCGACTTCCATGGAAAATGTGTCGAAAATACATTTATTAACACATGGCCACCTTAATTAGGTTACTATTTATCAGTTACTCCCTTAGTCCCACTTATAAGTAATGACCTCTTCCCTAGAATGGAACTTTTACAATATCATTTAGAGGCATAACCACTATAAAAATTTAAAGGAAATCATTGCTTTACCCCCCAAGATTATCTGCATTTGGATTCACCATTTCCCTGTATCTTGTCTTTCCTCTCATTTTTTCCTCACAATGCTAGAGGAAAGGGAAGGCCTGAAGAAGTTAACTCATGATAAAAGGCTGCTCTAAGCCCTGTTGCACAGTTACCCTGCTCGGACACTTCAACTAGGGTGACGCGTCCGTATTCGACGACCTTCACTCTACTATAGATATTTTTCTTTCTTGACTGTAGTAATATCTAATTTTAACCCAAAGTTACTATAACATAACAAATATGTACTCTTGTTTAAAATATTTCAATAAGAAAAAAATTAATACTATGCATAAAACTCAAGTTATACTACAAAAATGAAGAATTTTAAAGAAGTTAATCAATATGTTGGCAGTATGTATTGTCAGTACTTTCTTAAATATTGCGTATCAGCATGTCGGACATGTGTCGTGTCAGATAATATGTTGGACACGTGTTTATGCCAATGCATCGTAGGCTCTGAGCATATAAAACAACATAAAAACAAAAAAAAAAGGAACGAACAAGCACACATTTATTCAGAAACAATACTCTGCATGAACTGAAGCATGTAAATTTCTTGTTCCTATAATACAGAAGAAACTATTCTTAAGAAAAGCAATCAATTAGTAACTATGACTGAATTTATAAATAAGGAAAATTCAACCGTATATTTTCAAAGATTTGCAGTAAAATGGGAGAAAAACTTCCCCAGATACTCGTTAAGATAGAGGAACCCTTGCAAATACAGCAATTATGCAAATCAATTCATGAACAGAGTAATTTTCAATTAAAATTTGAATAATTATACGTATGCTATTCGACAGTTGTAAACTTTACGAGTTTATCAAGGCCCCACTGATCAGCTATGACAAACTGGATTGATTCAATCAAAATCGCCAAACAATTCGCGAAACCCTGAAAAGGTAAATAGAATTGAAGAAAATGAAAAACAATCATTACTTAATTCACATGTGAAACAGTAAAAGAAACTGCATTTGAATAAACTAAATCCCAACATTCAAAAAAATCAGCAGAAACCAAAGAGAGCGATTTAGGGTTTTGCACTCAAAAATTCTAATACGGAAAATCGGAAATTTTAAAGAGATAAGGGCCAAAATCATAATCCGAAACCCTAAATAACAATTTTTAACTTAGCATTAGAGTTAGCGTGAAGTATCATGTCTTAAATATCAGTAAGATAGCAGATTAACAACGCTTATATCCTCGACATGGCATATAGCAAAAAGTGTGTACAGGTTCAAAAATACTGAATAATAATGGAAATTTAAAAACATCCCAAACTTAGAAAATTAATTTGACCTCTTTAGTATGGAAAAGAACTCCAAATCCAAGTTCCACCTCTTCAATTCACCTCAATCAAAAGCTCCAATTTTTACTTCTCTCTGTAGCTTGAATTAAAAGTTAAAAACCAAAAGAATTCCAAAACACTTATTTGAATTTCTACGTTTCTTCTTATTTTCTCTCACCAAAATTTGGAATTTTTCTCAAAGGTTTGCTTGGTTGTTTGTTTCATTGTAGGTCTGTTTCGGCTCACAAGTGGGTATCCAACACGTGCCACGCGTGTCAAGCTTTTGTTTGAGTGCCAATTTTTTGTAAAAAGTTTGTTTTGAATAGTGATTGATGGGAGAATGTGTGGTGGAAAGTTGATAAAAATTTTTATATTTATGTGTAATATTATTTTATTTGGAGAATATGTAGTTAAAACGAAGAAAGAGAAAAAAATGAAAATGAGAAGTAGCAAAAAAATGGGGGCCAAACATAGGCCAAATGTCAAAGACAACTCGGGTCCCTTCTCGGGTAGAGTAACCGGGTTCTGTGTTGATAGTTTAATGGGAAAATTAGGCAGTGTAACCTATAAAAATAAGTATTTTGTTTAATACTTTTTAAACTAATTAACCATTTTAATCAAGTAATAATTATGTTTAATCTAAACAATTAACTAAAACGAGCTCCAACCCCCCTAAAGTAACCAAACCTAATAGAAACCTCAAAACTCACTCCTCTCATCCCTAGAGGCGATTTCTCATCTCCGAGAAAACTCAATTTATAATCTCCATTTCCGACCTAATTTGGGGGATTTTGTCTTCAATCTCCTCCTCCTCATTTCGTGGAGATCTTAAACACCGATCCTAAAATCCCCCAAATAATTGAAATTCTAACATGTTCTAATCAAAATCTAGAAATCTAAGTTTGATTCTAACTTATTCACTTAGACACAGACACTGACTCCGATACCGGACTCCGACTCCTATTTCTACAATGACTGGAGAAAGTGGGTTGAAAAGGAAAAGAAATATTGATGAAGAAACGAAGAAGAACAAAATATCTTCATCTTATAAACTCAAGGTAGCATTAACTTCATCAATTTCCCCCTCTTGTGTATACGTTTTATTCTTAGTTCCTTGTTAGAAAATTGAATTTCTTGTTTTGATATTTCCTATGTGATGTTATGCATTTTAAAACATTTCACTACTTCATTGCCTTTTGTTTTGTGTAAAATGAAATATGCATAGGTTGGTGAGAGGAGTTGGGGTTTCGTCAACTGAAGTGACCATGTCCTTGCCATTTTGGTTATGAATGGTGGGGTCTCTATGAAAGTTGTGATGTCAGTGCTATAAGAATGGGCAGCATCAATGTGCATGCTAGTTTCTCAATTTTCATAGTGATTATCATGTGTTGATTTCTATAGCATGTACTAGATTATAATATTGGTGTGGGGTTTGCTATAAACATCTCACATTATTTTAAGGCCAAAATTTTGTTAAGGAAATATTCTTATAATCACTTTTTTGTTATTTTCTATCACTTTTTTTAGTGTTCGCCAAAAGTGATTCATCCACATGTATACGTTCACAACGACTAATATTTACATGTAGAAAATAGCTTTATGTCATCTTGTAGTATCATAAGTGGTCAGCTTCGAGGTAGCTTGTCTTCATAATTATCACTTTTTAACAATTTGAATGATCATGACTTAATTTGTATGCTATTTT
>CAIGRK010001443.1:0-11467 GCA_903798315.1 Fraxinus greggii | reverse complement strand
GGTATCATGATGGCTATCCAAGTTTCCTTTGTCTGGGACTTCTCAGGTTGTGAGCTATGTTCGGTTTTCAGTCCTGAATGCTTTAGTAGCTCATACGAGAAGATAATATCTTTCTTGTTCTTATTTTTCTCCAACTCTATGGAAGTCCTTAACCTCTCAAAGCCACAATTAAGTGAGAAGAGTAATATAATTGGTTTTCATACAATTTTCCAGCTGTTGGAGACAATTATGAAAAATTGTGGGGAAGTTGTCCATGGTTATGTTGCTGAGAAAGATGTGCTTCGTGAAATGATGAAAATCGTCAAAAAGAAGGTATTTTATTGTGTATCATGTTCCCTATTCTTTTTACTTTTTCACAATTATTTTGAAGTCATTGTTACTGAATGCCATCTGTCATTGCAGCCTGACTTCCANAAGCCACAATTAAGTGAGAAGAGTAATATAATTGGTTTTCATACAATTTTCCAGCTGTTGGAGACAATTATGAAAAATTGTGGGGAAGTTGTCCATGGTTATGTTGCTGAGAAAGATGTGCTTCGTGAAATGATGAAAATCGTCAAAAAGAAGGTATTTTATTGTGTATCATGTTCCCTATTCTTTTTACTTTTTCACAATTATTTTGAAGTCATTGTTACTGAATGCCATCTGTCATTGCAGCCTGACTTCCATGTAAAAGAGAAGGTATTAGTTCTGATAGATACTTGGCAAGAAGCTTTTGGAGGACCAAGGGCAAGATATCCTCAATATTTTGCAGCATACCAGGATTTGTTGGTATGTCGTGCAAGGCCTAATTTTCATTTTCTATCGTGTAATTTTCCTACGAGGATATTATTTTGTTTATACTTTCTGAGATTTATTGCATATTGGATCAGCGTCTTGGGGCAGTATTCCCTCAAAGATCTGAGGGGTCAGCACCTGTTTTAACACCCCCGCAAACACATCCTCTGGCATCTTATCCACAAAATCTACACAATCCAGAATCCAGACAGGATGCAGCTGTCTCTTCTGCAGAAGCTGAATTTCCTACATTGAGGTACCTTATCTAGATTGGCAGTATTTCATATTCTTTTTCTGCCTTTGTCTCATTGAAATTGACACCTGAGAGTCCTCTTGGAAGGAATGATAATAAATTAAATGCTTTAGCAGAATTGTATATGAGTGTCATGTATTGAAAATGAAACTCAGCTCTTTAGGGTGACTGCTTATTTTCCAGATCTCACTCTTCCTTCTGTACGCTTTACAGAGAAAAACTTGTGCATAATTGCTGGATAAAGAAGTGATTGATATATATATATTTCCTGCTGCCTGGATGATTTACCGTGGATTCATTTTCTTTGTCAGCTTTTCTGGATAATCCATGCAATCTGGAGAATACTATGTACAAAGTGATTGTATGAATTTGTTGAATAGGAGCTCAAATGGCTTAAATTTGTCAAAGATACTGTCATTGATTGATAAGCCAAGAATATTGCCTCTATTAAGTTTCTCTTGGTATCTTGTCAATGTCAAATGCAGATAATTATCCAATTAAGACATGTTTGTAGAAACGATGTTAGTGAGGTATTTACTTTTGATTTCACTTATATTTGTTCTGATGTTTACTCATGTATGCATTGAACTTGTGATCCTACTTCTGCCGGTATTTTAGTGAACTCTAGCAATAAGGGCTTGTGATCCTCTTTCTTGCCTTGATGACTGGTTTTGATGATTTGCTATCACTTTCATCGCATGTTTCTCAGTTATGAAAACCAAATGACTCTCTTTCTTAGAAGTTTGTGAATGCGAAATTGTAACCTGTATAAACTATTTCCCTTATAGACCAACTTGTTATGCATCTATTCTTAGATTTTATGTTCTTGAAGACAGCTATGTGCATTTTATTTATGATGTCCGATTTTATATGTTAGCTTGACAGAAATTCAGAATGCACGGGGTATTATGGATGTCCTTGCAGAAATGCTGAGTGCTGTGGATCCTGGAAACAAAGAGGTACAATATCATTAAAATTTGAAGTTTTGCTTATTATTAGCTGTTACAACATTTTTTATTTCTTGAGCAGCATAACTTAGCTGTTAATCATGATGTACAATGGATAATTAATGGGATAAGAACTGTATTTCTTGCAAGATTGGCGAGTCCGTCCTTACGTTATTCAAAGTCATAATTTTTATTTTTTTTAAATCCATTGAGATATTTCTTTATAGCAAAAGTTTGCATGTATACGTCACTTAATATTAACAATTTATGTCTCTGAGTAACAGGAAATCAGGCAGGAAGTTATTGTTGATTTGGTGGAACAGTGCCGTACATACAAGCAAAGAGTGGTTCACCTTGTTAACTCTACTTCGTAAGGCCTTGTTTGACTTTTAGTCATAGTCCTAAGTAATCCCAGCAGTGGAAGGACATTTACACCTACAATTCTTTCAACCAAGGCCGAGCCTAGCCACCATGCATAACTGCTTTTTTAGCTTCTTTATTTTCTGTCTATTATTTTGGTCCTTCATTGGTTTATGGAATGAGAAAAAGGACGATGTCTTGACAGAAATACTTCGCATATTGTACTAGTAAAGTCACTAAGTGTAAGAGAAAAAATATCAGATTAGATCATTCGTGGGAAGGGTGGAATATTTCTTAGCTGCGCGATAGTTTTATGTTAAGTGTTTTTTTCTGAGAATCTTTTCCACTTGACTAGTTGAGAAGTTACTTATGTCAAACTTGGTTTCTTGATCTTCTTGCTTGAGCACTATAACATAGACTTGAAAAAACAAGTGGATAGGAAATATTTTTAGAAGGTGACCTAATTTGCTATAAGAATGTGATCTATCTAAGCTATCCACGTCAGATAAGTGAGGAGGAATATAGAAACTTAATATAGTCTGATTAGATAAAAAAAAAAAAAAGCGCTCTAGAAGCTCCTGTGGCTCATATGGCTTTTCAGCGTCCTTGATAAGAGGTGTAACCTTTCATAAATTGTTTATGATGGATGGAAATTGGAAGATCTTCTCAATGGCTCGCCTCTTATTGTTTTACTTTATTAAGCAATTGTTTTACTGAATTAAAACAATTGTTTTGATGGTTAATATTTCGTTCTAAATTTATTTGGTGTAGCGATGAATCACTATTAACCCAAGGATTAGCGCTGAACGATGATTTGCAACGTTTATTGGCCAAGCATGAAGAAATCGCTTCTGGAACCAACACAGTTCGATCTGACAAACCAAAACCCAATACTGTTCGAGCCCTGGTTCCTGTTGATGCTCCTCTTATTGACACTGGAGATGGCAAACAATCGGCCAAAGGGTAAAATTTGAATTTGCTATTGAATTAGTCAGATTATTTTGTTTGCATCAATGATGTTTGTAGTTTAGTTGCTTGTATATTTTGTGAGTTTCAGTGTTGCTTAAAATTGCTCAAGTTTTTTCAGCAGGTTTTTCTCGTGTGACCCTGAGAAAGTAGGAATAATTTGAACTGAATGTGTAAATGTAGACAATATGAATTTGTTGAGTTTTTTATTTTTCCCCAATAACTTAATGTATATGAACAAAGAGCATTGGTGTAAATTGTTCAATAAGAAGCCCTCATGGCCGACCCACCATCCACCCAAAAAGAAAGCAAATTCCAGTGCTATAAAAAGTGAAAACCTCCTAGCCTGTTCACAATTTTATGCAGCCAAAATCTTCTTATTCCCATATTAATAATGGCTTTTACCCAATGGAAATAGAATATTTCATGCTCCAGACCATATAGCCCCCGTTTGACTTCGATTCTATTTCTCATTTTTTTTCTCTTTCTTTATTTCAACCACACATTCTCCAAATAAAATAATATTACACTTAAATCTAAAACTTTTCATCACTTTTCCATCACACATTCTCCCATCAATCACTATTCCAAAATTTTTCAACCCATAACGTTCTTAAATAATCTAATAGAGGCTACATGGTCAAAACAAAATATTTATATATAGCCTATGTTTGACACCCATCTATTTCTCATTTTTTTTCTCTTTCTTTATTTCAACCACACATTCTATCAATAAAATAAAATTACACATAAATCCAAAAATTTTCCTTCCTTTTTAACCACATATTCTTCAATCAATCACTATTTCAAAATCTATTCTTTCCCCAAAATGGGTGTCAAACACAAGGATAGTTTGGACTTTCGAGGTTGAGCATTTGGCAGACCTTATCAAGGCAGTGTTTTAGACTCGTATCACAATTATATTTGCTATTAGTATATTTTCGACTTCTCTATCTAAATTGTTGGCAATGCCCGACTTTTCATTTTCAGATCTACATCTAATCTGGGGCCAGGTACACAATCATCGCTTTCTGCTCCACCTGCTACTCATAATCAATCAGCAACTCCACTGATGACGGTCCCTAAGATAGACCTTTTAAGTGGAGACGACTTTGGCTCACCTACACCAGTAAACTTGCTGGCAATTGTTCCAGTCGGAGAGCCTCAACCTGCCAGTCCTGTTGCATCTCAGCAGAATGCCCTAGCTCTTGTTGACATTTTTGGACAAAGTAACAATAGTCAGTCTTCAAATTCTGGTGGACAAACATATACTTCATCACCCCAATTTCAGCAACAACAGAGTTTTCAATCCCCTTCATCTCCATTATACCCTAATGGACGAGCTTCTGGCACAATGTCCTCCCAATATGAACAATCACTTCACTCACAAGGCCCAACTTTTGCATTGAATGGTCCTAATCCCATAATTCAGCAACAGCAGCCAACGTCACCAGTTTATGGTGCATCTCTTCTTTATCCTTTAATTTGTTATTTTGAAACTTGCTCGGTTTTGTTGTTCAATTATGGATTGTTGGTCCCCCAACATATTGTCCTAGTAGTAAGTTTGTCAGCAACGATTAAAAAGAGCAAGTGGGGGACCGACTATATAATATAGTTGCACAATAAGTCCCAGTGACAAAAACTAACCAAATTCACGTTACTGCGTGGTCCTCATAGAAGCATGTCTTACGTAACACCAGCTCAAGTTAAAAAGCAAAATCTAGCTTCATAAACTTGAACGTTTGAGGCCTACTTGATGGTTTAACAAAGATCTGGACAGTTTTTTGTGATTGGGAATTATAGCTAGGTCTTCTTTATCATAAGCCATCTTTTTTCTTTTGCTTCTCATTGTAGTTACGACTATTTTCTTTGCTAGGTGCTCAAAGCAGTGATACACTACCACCTCCACCCTGGGAAGCTTTTCTGGATAACAGTCAGTTGGCCAATAATCAGCCTCCTCAACAAATGCAATTCCCACAAGTGGGAGTCTCTAACTTGCAGCCAATGGCCAGTGGATTATATCCCCAAGGATCGCAACATGTGCCGAATAACCAGGTAAGCGGGATGTATTTTCAGCCAATGGCAGCAATTAACAACCAGACCATACCAAGCAACCAAATGGTGGGCTTGCACCCTCAAGCAAACCCTGGTTGGCAGCCCGTGGGTATGTTTCCTCAGCCAATGCAATCTGGACAAATGGCTTATATGTATCCTCAGCAGTTTTATGGAAACCCAATGGCAGCCTATGGCTATGGCCATGGCCAACTACAGAACGCCTATGGCTATGGCCAACAACAGAATGCCTATGGCTATGGCCAACAACAAAACGTTCAGATCCTCGAGAAAAACATGTCTGGGTTATCTTTAAGAGATTATAGTGTCATGAAGAATTCGCCTTTTCCAGTTTCAACTCTCTCCAATGGGCCATCTGGAAAGCCATCGAAACCAGAGGACAAGCTGTTTGGAGACCTTGTTGACATTTCTAAATTCAAACCTACCAAAACCATTCAAGGTTAGAGTTGTGGGCATGTGACAATGGCTTGTTTGGCCCTCCATTTTAGTTTGATAACTTGCTCAGGCTCCGTTTTCGATTTATTTTTTTGGGATTGAATTGTCATTAACATATTTTTCTTCTTCATCGATTGTGTTGATCTTTTAGCATTTGTTTTCCTGGTTTTCTTCCCATTAGAATGTACATTTCTTTAGAATCAAAACAGTATAAAGGCTTTCTTTTTGTTAGGATGAATAACGTTCTCTCTCCTTCTCATACAGAGGCGGTGTATATCAGGTGACTAAACATTGACTACTTTTGTTGCATGTCTCATAGTTATGTTTCTTTAGTCAAACATTATACTTCCATTACAATGCTTTGGTATATGTTAGTGGATACGATAACATGGTAGAATTGGCAATCCATGTGTATTCCAATTACCTTTAAAAGTTTAATCAAGTACCTCTACCTTGCGAAAGCAAGCAGAAATTTGGAGTGTTAATCAGCTTCCCTCAGCCAACAACAAAATGTTCAGGTTCTCGGAACCAGAGGACTTGCTTTTTTTAGATATTTCTAAATTTAAACCTACCAAAACCATTCAAGGTTAAAAGTTTAGGGCATGTGACAATGTTTTGTTTGGCCCTGCCTTTTTAGTTTGATAACTTGCTCATGCTCCTTTTTCAATTTAAGAGTTTTCAGTAATATATTTTTTTCTTCGTTGTTCCTTGCCATTCGTTTTTTTGGTTTTCTTATAGGGATGACAAAATCAACCAACCTGCCTCGCTCCGTTTAGTAACCGGGCAGGGATAGGGAACATAGTTCCCACCCCGAACCCAGCCCGACTATTGTTTTTAATTCTTTTCTAATTTATTTTATATTTTGTAATTTAAATCATACATAAAAATATTATTAAATAGGTAAAGAGGACAGTAAACAGGGTTTTTATTATCCCCGATGGTGAGGAATGCCCTCGCGCCTACCTCCATCCATTGACATCCCTATTTACAGATAGGGTGTTCAAAGATTGAAATAGTGACAAACTCGACCAACATTATACATCCATACTAATGCTTCAATGACATATTTTGATGTAGATTAATGGATACGATTGCATAGTACAAGATACAATCCATTTGTATTTCATTATCAATGCTTGAACGACATGTTTGGTCCGTATTACTGAACAATATTACACAATTCAGTAATCAACAATTTAACAGCTTAACAAACATAACAAAGATGTTATGATAGGTAGCAAGTGACTATTTTTCCTTCATGATTTGAGATCTCGGCTAGAGATATGATAACCTAGCAAATTTTTTATAGTACGATGAAATAAAATGTTCAGCCGTTTGAAAAGAATTTGGTGCCAAGTTTGTGGAAAAAGAATTGATTAAGCTAATTGACATGAGGTCTGGAACACCCCCTAATTGACATAATAGTCATGACCGCTGAGGAAAACAGCGGTCGTGACTATTGTCAGTGGTTGAATCGCCAGAAACAAAGACGGCTGGGGATTGTGATTAAGCTTAAAAACCCATTTATAATCAACCACATGCATCCCTTCAGCATAAGGAACACAGGACCATGTCTGATTTTTCATTAATGCAGAATACTCTTCAACCATAGCACTCTTGACTAACAACTGGTTCTTTTGGACAAGAAGTGGTGTTGGAGAGGTGGCTGTGGAAAGTTTAGGTTAAAAAATACTAGATTTCAATGTGTTTGAAGTGTTCAAGGGGATGTCCAAGTCATGAGGTGTAGAAATGGAAGATGGAAAAGAAGACGTCCGTATGTCTGTTCTTGACCTTTAACGGGGCTAGAACTAGAATAGTCTGTATGGAATTACTAAGGAATAGGGTTATCAGTAATGACAAAAGGAGAGACTTCTGTTAGTTACACATCACACTATTATCAAAATAATAACAAACATATTATGACAATCTTTCAATATCTTTAAGAGACGCAATCATTACAACATATAAAGACAATATACAAAATCAACCTTACAGTTTAAGGAACTTATCGAACCAATCACTGGCTCTTTTGACAATCATAGGTGTCATCTGATGTCCAATTCCTGGTACTGCTACCACCTGAAAATAAAGATGACGAGTAAAACAATGAACATATCAAACCGATCATTGGCTAATAATCAGTCATGCAATGTGTAAGCTAGCATGTGCACATGCTGCTATTGGAAACTAAGCCTTTTCTATTGCGAGTCATTTTAAATTCGTAAGAAACGTCTAAATATTTTTATGCTTATTAGCCGAAATAGAAACAACCCTCTTGACTTTTTATTGTTGATATTTTATAATATAATGAGGTTTTTATACAGATATGTGCGTGAAAGCACATTTTTGTGTTAACTCTTATCGTGTTTCCTATTTTTTTAGGTTAGGGGGACAGGCAGCATGGATTCCTACCTCGAAATTGTGAAGACAATTGAGATCTTCGTAAGCTTTCCTGGTTCTTGATTCTGGGAGTTCCAAGCCATCGATTGGACAACGAGGATCTTCTTTGCCTAAACTTTCCAAATATTCATGTCAATGCAAGTCCCTTATTTCTTTAGGAGAAAAACATAATAATGTGTACGCATTGTTATAATTTAAATGAAATAAACATTAATACCATTTAAAATCAGGAGAGGACGTGGAGCAATGGCTGGAATTGTGTAAGGCGAATCAAACCGAGAGGCCAAACCAGGAGTTATTCTGTCCCAGACCTGTTGACAATTGTAATATCATATGGAGTTCAACATTCAGAGTACACAGCTGATTAACCTACGTATAAGGGTGTAAAAAAGTGCCAGCCCGGCCCATTTAACACTGACCTTCTCCACTACTTCTTTATCAATTGTGCTCTTGCCTAAATCAATCCGTGCTTCTGGAAACGAAGAGCAGTAAAGCAACATTCACATAGTCACAAGTTAAAAAATGCTCTCCAAGAAAAATGTATACACAGAGTAAGGTGACAATTAAATTCCGTGCAAAAATCCTTTCAGGCTTCTCTGCGTCTCACCTTCAAATACAGCCTCGGTACTGTCAACTCGAGCTTGCCACTTGTCATTTTCAACTGCCCATCGAAATCCCTAAAAAATTTTGTAAATATTTAGATTGTAAGATTATTGTTAACTGATCCAAAAGTTCCAAGACCTACCTGAACACCAATTATAGGAACAACTACTGCATAGCGAGTATCAGCAGCGGCAGCGAACCATGCATGCATTCCTACACAGTGGAATTGCATTGTCAGCTCTGTAACTTGAAGAGAGATTGATATTTAAAATGTAGTTATCTTACACTAAATTCTAACGACCTCCAAGTGATTCGCCAGTAATTCCTATCCTAGATGGGTCTACATCCTCCCTTTGAGTAAGATAATCCGCCAATTTTATCAAGTCCCGCACCTGCGAAATTCAGTTTACGCATATTTTTAGATGGAATATACAATTTTAAAAATGTATTGCTTCATGGTCCATACTGTAAGAAAATTGATTCTCGGTTGACTCATCAATTAATATAAAAAACTTTAAATTGTCAACATTGACTTGTCCAAATCCGTAAAGAACTGTCTTTAACAAATACAGGATATGGCACCATTACCGTATCAAATATGAATGGCATCGTATTGCCTTTCTTCCATGATGATACCAGAGCCTGCATTATGACAAAGAAAGAAAAAACTAGGTCAATCTAATCACTGATGGTGAACTGGGATATTCTTTTGAGCTCATTAAGCCTATAGAAGACATGCACAAGTCTGCAGTATTGCAAAGAAAGTAGGGAGGGGAAAAGCTATTCTTTTCAACTCTTTTATATTCAAGACGAGTGGTGTTCTCGCTACAACATTTGGTAATATCTACATATATTTGTAAGCCAAACACCATTGTACACAAGCAACACCTTGAATTCCTCATCATGTCAAGGACCAGAGAGTTTATCTACTTATTGATGCATACTATTTCTGACTTAATAAAATTTTTAGTTTAATATATCAATGAGAGAAAACAAAAGGGAGCGATCCAGTAAACACACATCTCTATAGGTTGTCAGGCTGCCGGCACGCTCTCCATGATATCGAGAATCAATGGCTACTGCTATGTAATCCCTTGAAGCATATAACTGAGACAATGGAACAGATAAGGCAAACTCTCGCATTAAAACATCTTCTAATGCTGCAAGCATGCGAGAAAATTATTTAATAATCACCTCAAGCAATGGCCGCAGCCACTCCTTGCATTTATTTGTGCTATGTAGAAAGACAATTGCCGGTCTTCTTTTTTCACTGCTTTCTTTCATACTCAAGATCAAAACTGGCAGATGTCCTTGATCCCCTTCCTAGTTGGGGATATGAAATTATTAGCCAACTCATTCTAATCGAATTGAGAATGAATACCAATATATCAGGAGCATCACTCTTGTAGTTTTATCGTAAAATAATATTATTAAATGAGAACAATCATAATATTTAACATCGCAGGCCTTAAAACTCAAATTGTTTATCCTTTAAAATTTAAATAATAATCTGGAGTAATCAATTTTCCACCTATGCATAAAATTAGCAATTGAAAGAGGATATGACCTATATGTTTGGTTTGAAGGAGAGGGGGAGGTTCTAAACAAGAGAGACAGATTGATTATACGATTTCCATAGAAACTGCCACCTAACAGAGAGTAATCAGGAAATGGATAAACTGTTAACATATTGAACTGTTCTTCCGGTGGGAAAAGAGAAAAGAAATGCATAATGATGCTGTCAGAGATTACGTAATGAATTCATAATTTCTATTTTTTTTCTTTTATTCATTAATTATTTTCAAATGAGAACTTTCTGCTCTCCAGTGTTGCGGCGAACTTCAGAATTATGTTCTGGGAAACAAAGACCAGTACCACTTCTATACCATGTCCAAGGGAAATCCTAGATACCTCGGTAATCAGGTACAAATTCTCCTCCTGAATAAGTTCCTTAAAATTAGGAACATCTTTCTTTGAAGTAGACTCCATTGCCTGTATGTGCCAGAAAAGGCATCAGGATAATAGAGTCGACTATAGATGAAACGGAAAAAAAATAATGATAATAATAAATAAAAAATAAAATCCTAAACAGTTTCCAACCTTGCTGAAGGTTGACTTTGGAGTTTCCTCATACAGTGGATCTCGCACAGGTTGAGCAGGTTCAACAGAAAGAGGAACTGACAACAGTTAAGAAACATTTGAATTTCTCTGCACGTGTTAATGAAGAAACACAGATGCAATTTGCATTCAGATCTAAGAACACATACAGACAGAGAAAAAAAAATACCAAAATAAATATTTATAGCTTCCCTGTAAATAAATGGCCTATCAAAGAAATGCAATCTGCATAGTTCAAAAGTGAAAGGCGTTTTCAGGAACACAACAGTTTGAACAGATATTGGATGGCTTTTTTGGGTCTTATGTATGTTCCTGTATGTACCTGCAATCTACCTAAACCAAAATTCCACTAAATATCACCTGTCAGAACATTATCTTAATTTTACATTCAATACCCTTAATAGATTCATTTCCTGGATCAACAATTAGGAAGAACCTTTTTACTCGTAGAGATTAATGCCCTGTTTGGTACAGATTAAAAGCCAATTAAAATTGAAAATATGACCGTTGTGGATTCTCCACATCTCACAAAAGT
>CAIGRK010001358.1:0-14014 GCA_903798315.1 Fraxinus greggii | reverse complement strand
TTTCGTTTTCCTCCATTTTGCTCTTTTTTTTGCTCTTTTTCGCATACATTTCATTCCATCCATCAATGTCATCATATAAACCCAATTTATATCAAATTAAACCATATTCAAACATCTATGTCAATAATTAGTCATGTAATATCACTACATATACGTTAAAAAACGCACTTATCAATCCTGCACTCGAGGACGGGGTCTTGATAATGGTAGTCATGATGTTATCTATTTGAGGGACTATATTGGGTCCATGGACACGAGCAAGAACTTCATAAAGTGAAATTGTATACTCGCCCGAGGATGCCCCATTTTCTTTGGTTTCAGAAACCTGCGCAAGAAACAGAGGTATTGCTTTGGAATCCGAGTCTTTCACAAATGATTTCAACGTTTTCAAAGCTGACCTACTGTCAGCATCGTCGTCGGAGATTCTCCAACTCCCTTCGAAGTATTGGGCTTAGACTTAGACTCCTTCCCATTATCTGTAATTTCAATTTATGTGAAAACCAGTCAATAAACTGAAATCAGCATCCCAAACTACCAAAGATTGTATTTTATTAATTATGCCCAATATCATCTCAAAACCAGCAATGACCATGGTTAAATTTTTGGTCAAAATTTCCATAAATTGGGGGTGTGGATTTGAAAACCTTAAAGAAATCATATTATTGGAATGGGAACAAGGAAAAATACTAACTTCAATTTACCTCCAGTAGAAGAATTAGGTCGTGCATTCAACAATAGGCAAAAAAAATAGAAAAAATTTTAAATTAACAAGTCAGAAACTCGGCAACAATGGTCACTTTTCAAGAACCAAGAAATGAAGCCTTAGATGGTTACAGATAAGTAAAGTCTCGAAACTACACTAAAACTGAAAAATGGAATATGGGAAGCATTTTGTTTTGCTAAAAATTTTACCTTTATTCCAAGAATCAGCCTTCTTCTAACCTCATTATTTGCTTCTCCCTTTGAATAGAGAAAATATGGATCTTGTGGTGTGAGAATATGGGAGTATTTTGAATGGGGGAAATGAATCTAATCAAATACTATGGCAACAATGAGCTTTTGCATTGTGCCACGTTAAATACTGAAACTGGTGGAGAGTGGGCAGTAGTGTGCTGGGATTTAAGATTTCCGCGTATTTGGTGCACTGCCTGATAGTTCTCCTTTTGAAAATTTGAAGGGTAAATTCCATTTCGAATCTTTTTCTTTACTTCCCCCGCTATCCTCATTTTGTCCATCCTTCTTGCGATTAGCATATTTTATTTTATGTTATTTTTTCTATATATGCGATTGAAGGTTTGTTTGATACTTCATTTTTTAAAAATACATTTTTCTATCTCTTATTTTCAACCACACATTTTTCAATAAAATAATATTATATGCAAAAAAAAAAAATTCTTTCATTTTTAATTACACATTCTCCATCAATCTATTATTTCAAAATACATTATAAATTAAAAATGATACTCAAACATGCATTGAGTTCAGTTTTTAGCAAAAGTTGATAACTTTAAATGGTCAAACTTCAATTTTAACATTACATTTCATTAATTTTTTATCAAGATATGTTAACACTGTTATTAAAAACTGTTGACCTTGGTTTTTGCATGGTGACGTGGCCAATGGGTGCCGACTCTACTCACTTCCACGAGACAAGTTCCTACACGCTTGGACAAATCTTTAGTAGCTTGTGGTCTTCTTCGGTAGTAAGAGAGGCATCGGCTAGTACTTCGACGGTGGAGTAAATCAAATGTAGTAGTATACTTGGGTGTGGGATGGTCTAAAAATGTGAGTCACGTTAGTGTATGGGCACCTAAAGATTTACAAGATAACAGAAACGAAAAAGTAACCTTACTTTGAGTATGTAAAATTGCAGTACCTTCAAATGACATTAAACTCTTATTTGATCTCCATTATAAATAGATTTTGGGGAATATATATTTTGGAATAATGATTTTTTAGAGAATGTGTGGTTAAAAAATTAAGAAAAAGTTTTGAATTTATACGTAGCATTATTTTATTTGTGAATGCGTGGTTGAAAATAAAAAAAAAATTAATTTTTTCTAAATTGGAGCCCAAACATGGCTAAGTGTGAGCTTTTATAATAGAAAATGAAAAGTTATCACTGTTGAATCAAGAGACACGTGGCCTCATCCTAATGGCCAAAGTGTTTTTTTCCTAAGTGTCACTCTATCAATCATAGGCTGAATGACATTTAATATTTTTCTAAAAGGTGGTCATCCTAGAGTCAAGGTTTAACATCTGAAATATATATATCGACAATTTGACCTTTTAGGTACCTGCTGTAGAAACGTCACATCAATCAGTTATAGGAAGATCTTGCACAAAAGATCTCTTGTAAGAAGTAAGGTGAGAGGTACTTTACTTTTTAAAATAGGCTAATTGCCTTGTATTCCTTTCTGGCAAGTGATAACACTTTGCCCAGGCCATGGAGGGTCGACCTTTACATGGAACCTCGATAGAAGTGGTACATAATCTCAGCCACCTAACATACGAACTTACCTCTGTCAGGTAGGATAGTGATGTGGAGTGTGGAACTAATTGGGATTGTTAGTTGGCAGTTTCGTGGTAATGACCTGAAGCCTTATCAAAAGAAGCATAATAACAGTTTGTCAAGTCTATGTATGGATATTTATATAATGCATTGAACATATTGTAGAGTTGCGGGGTGATTCATTGTAATGCTCTAGCGTGGAGTGTTTCATCTTCTTTTGACAAGGTGATAGTTGTGAGTTTTAAGCACAACACAATATTCCCCCAAGTTTGGGCATAGATATTCATATAATGAGTGAATTTTATGTGTCGAAGTAATATTTTGATACAATGTAAAGCAGTTATGCAAGCAATGTGTTGCGGAGGCAAGGTCCCAACGTAGAGGACAAGGCTCTAAAAGATAGGTAGCTTGATGAAGCTGTGAGGCAAAGGCAAGTTCCTAGCATAGAGGATGAGGCTATGAAAGATAGGTAGCTTGATAAAGTTGTGAAGTATAGGTAAGATCCTAACATAGAAGACAAGGCTTTGCATGATGGACAGCTTGATAATCTGTGAGGCAGAGGCATGATCCTAGCATAGAGGACGAGCTCTGAAAGATAGATAGCTAGATGAAGCTATGAGACAGAGGCAAGGCCCTAACATAGAAGACGGTGCTCTAAAAGATAGGCACTTGATGAAGTTATTAGGCAGAGCCGAACTCTGGAACATAGGCAGCTTGATGGAGCTATGATATAGAGACGAGGTGGTGCAAGAATTTGAACATTACACCATAGGTGATTTGAGGCCTCTAAGCTATGAGACATTCTTAGGTTCTATGCCGATGATTTGAAGGCCCTCGCATATTTTCAAGAAAAATAGTTGAAACTTCACCTCCTTTAAAGGCATGCGTCTCCTAGCGCATTTGAGATGCACCACTTTATCTATGCCTTTTATCATATCTAACGCTTTATTTCAACGTTACTAATTAATTGATGAATGGATGTACAAGATCATTCTTGATTTAATCCCAACGACTAAGGTTCGTTATCTCTGCCTATAAAAGGACTCATTCCCTCACATTACAAGTTTGCACTTTGCAAAAAAAAAATCAAAATAAAAATCTCACACATACTCTGCTTCTTTGTATGTTTTGACAATTTACTTGTATTTTTTATGACATTCATCATTTCTAAAGAGCCTTATTACTAAGGGTGAGCATTTTTTATCAAAACCAGTGGAATCGGACTAGAACCGGATAGAACCGATCTGGTGAACTTAGGTTCCTTTATAAAATAGATTAGTATTTGGACCATGCATCGAGAATCGATCGATTTATGTACAATTCGTGGTACTATCTTGAAAAGCAACATCGAATTTGGTTCTCCCTAATTATTCTTTTTGTAGGTGTATTGCACAATATATGCATCAAATATTTGAACACTAGACTCTAAAATTATGTACGCAAAATTTTATTTTCCATACACTTTTTTTTTCTTTCTTTTACAGCAAAACCAAAGTACTTATGTATTTATTTTGATATGTTATGTGATAGATAATCTTATTCTCAAATGAGATTGATTTGAGGTGGTTAACTTAGTGTTTTAAATTTTTAGTTGGTCGCATTTTCTTAGATGAGTAGTAAACTAGTCCCAATAGCTCGAAACTTTGAAGGTCAATTGTCTTATCAATTGAAGCGTGAATTTTTTTATGACATTGTCCATTGTGTTAAACTAGAAGATGTATGATTGTATTGATAAGTCTTGAGGACATGCTTATATAGCAATGTTTTTGTTTGCTGAAGACTTCGAGTCTTAAGTGCTAAATGAGCTAGAAAAAATGCCGAAAACTGGAAATGGGACAAAGAGGAACATATAAGATACTAAGAAAATGAAAGTGGTTTGGTAAAATATTAATATTACAAGGGTTCAAGTGTTCCAATCATTATCCATTAGATCACTTAGCTCAGAAGCGCTTGAGCTAAAAGATATTGCACTTGAAAATATTTCTCTCAGAGTTGTATACGTGTCAAACACTGAATCTTTTGGATCTTATCCTATGTCGATAGTTAATTAAAGAATTAGAAAACTACTTTATGTGGTATCAAAAAGTGTCTTTAGACCATCATCAAGTCTTTAACTTGGTACAATAAATATATGCCAATAATAAAGACAAATTGGAGGTTTATATACTGGTACATGCAACTTAGTGTTGTAAGGTGGACAAACTAACCTCATGCTAGATATCATGATGGCATAAAAGACTCAACTTGATCTCAGTTGTTGTTCTTCTAAAAGTGGTTTTTAAGTTTAATTTTTTCGTGGTGTTTTTTTTCGCACTCACGGTGGTGATCTATATTATGGTTCCGAATACTTTGTGTAATGGTTAGAGGCATTGAATTGTGAACAACCTATACTTTGTGTAATGGTTAGAGGCGTTGAATTGTGAACAACTTACTTTTTAGTATACTGTATAAAGGCTATAAGAGCTAAATTTTTATATGGCTATTCGGATTTCTTTATGGGCTCCTTGTGACTAACAAATTACTAAGACTTGAATCNTCCGAATACTTTGTGTAATGGTTAGAGGCGTTGAATTGTGAACAACCTATACTTTGTGTAATGGTTAGAGGCGTTGAATTGTGAACAACTTACTTTTTAGTATACTGTATAAAGGCTATAAGAGCTAAATTTTTATATGGCTATTCGGATTTCTTTATGGGCTCCTTGTGACTAACAAATTACTAAGACTTGAATCTACGGATTCTATTGTTTAATGTATTAGAATATTAATTCAATTAAATAATAGATCTGGTCATAAATATATATATATCGATTATATATATTAAAAGTATTTATATCCAAAGTTGATTGAACCTAGGGCATAACACTTAACTCTATACTAAGAAAATAACTACATCATATTCCATATAATATTTTGTTAAATATTTACCTAGTAAAGCATGTCTTACCCTATTTGCATCTTTTTAATCATTGTTGTTCATCTTGTCAACGGATACATCTCAATTCGTTATAAGCTGGAAATTTCTACAAAAACATATAACTGAATTTCGAGGACGTTGGATTCACATTTGTTGGTCTGTCATGATAATTCAACGTCAATAAAGTTCGTTACTTTTTTGCTCGACCAGCCTCAACGGCTAATATAGATATTCCATTTAGTTCACGTTCAATAATGACCATTTAAAAAGAAAGTTGGGGTACAATTTATAAGCAAAAGACGAAGTGCAACATCTCTTACAGAGTAGGCGACATCAGCAAGGGTATTTATGTACTTAGCCTGAGTTTTATTGGAGTTGTTAGAGTTGTTGAGCTGTCATCTATACAACAAGTTTTTGAGTCGGTTATTGTACATATGGTTGTATAAATAAACCATTCATTCATTTTTTTAATACATAGGTAGAGAATTCCATTTTCATTTGTGTTTTCTCTCTGCCTTGGAGCAGATTTCACATGGTATCAGAGCACATTGGAGCTTCCATTCATGGCTGCTAACTCAGAGACTCAAGATGAAAGTTCTACTAACAATCTTTCAGCAAATGCTTGTCACGATGAAGATCCAGTTGCTGCTGCTCATCGAATGGTAACAGATCCTTCGAATCCTTAATTACATGCACTATGGTGATAATACGTTAATGCAGATTATTTATGTTATCTTTTTTTATGAGAATTACTCAACGTGGAGTTGTGCTGTAAAAATGGCACTTAGTGTCAAAAATAAGTAGGGTTTCATTGACGATTCTATACCTAAACACCCTATAGATCACCTCTGTATGCGGCTTGGCGTAGGTGTAATTACATTGTCTCATCATGGATTATAAACTCAATTCCTAAGGAGTTATATCCAAGTGTTATGCATAAGACTCAGCGCGTCAAATCTTGCTAGAATTAAAGGATAGATATAGTCAAGACAACGGACCTAGGATTTGCCAGTTATTGAAACTTACTGTTTCAATCTCGCAAGGAAATGGTTATGTGAGTGCATATTTTAATAGGTTGAAAGGTTTGTGGGAAGAATTGTCAAACTATAGGCCTTAAGAGTCACAATTCCTATTATGAAGAAGAGCAGATTTTACAATTTTTAATGGAATTGGATGACAACTATTCTGATGTGCGTAGCCAGATTTTGATGATGGCGCCTTTTCCTCCATTAAACAAGGTTTTTGCGTTGGTTCAACAGGATGAGAAACAAAAGGATGCAGCATCTAAGAACCAAACTAATGTCAAAGCTGTTGCTTTTTGTGAGTAAGTTGATGGCTGGTTCAACGAATTCTGGTAGTGATCGGAAACCTATGTATAATAGTCGAGGTTTCAAGAAGGACAAACCAAAATGCAGCTACTGTGGTATGCTTGGCCATTTACAAGGGAAGTGTTACAAGCATCATGGATATCCCCAGACCATATGTTGGCAAAGGACAAAGGCAAGGAATCTACTCCAAGTGCTAATCAAGTGACTGGATTCACTGCTTCTCCAAATACGTCCAACGTATTCTCCAATTTGACTATCACACTGGAGCAATGTTAGAAGGTCCTCAATATGCTGAAGCTACAGCTTCTGACTCAATTCTCCAATTGGGCCACTCATTCTGGTAGTGATTCAGATCAGAGTCATGCCAATCTGGCAGTTAGTCCACTTGGTGACTTGTAATTTCCTTCACCACAAGTACCAGCCATGTCAATGCCTCGGCTTTTTCAGGTAACAGTTTCTATTTGGTTGTTTCAGACATAGATGAGAAATGGATCATCGACACTGGTGCCACAGATCACATGGTGTGTTCTATCACTCACTCAACCTACTATAGTAAATACCACTGTTAAGCTTCTTAATGGGGATGCTGCTCTTGTGACTCACATCAGGAACATTGAAGTTGTCTGAATCCCTTATCTTGGCTAATGTGTTATGTATTCCTTCTTTCAAATGTAACTTGATTTCTACCAGCAAACTCATTCTCTCATCATTGCTGCCTTATATTCCTCTTCAATTACTGCTTCATTCAGGACCTCTCTACATGGACAATGATTGGAGTGGGGAAGCTTGAGGCTGGCTGTACCACTTCCAGCATAGTACTCCTTCAACATCTGCAACATCTACTTGCTTTGCAACATCTGCATCTTATTAATCCCATGTGGATACTTCTATGCTTGTACATACTGGATGTAATAAAGGCATGAGTAATGACTATGTACCTAGCTTTATTGCTATCATTAGTTTACCTTTTGAATTGTGGCACTGTAGACTAAGACATGTTCCTCATTCTAGAGTCTTAATTTTACGCAAGTCTGTACCTGAAATTGTATCAGATTCTGATTTTCATTGTAACATTTGTCTTATGGCAATGCAACATCACTTACCTTTCCCTAACAGTGTACATGTTTCTCAGACCATTATTGAGCTCATTCACTGCAACATTTGGGGTCCTTATCAAGCCCCATCTCTTGATGGTTCCCAGTACTTTTTTACTATAGTAGATGACTATAGTAGGTCTATTTCTGATGAGAAACAAATCACAAACCAGACAGCTTTTCCAAGCTTTTTACCATATGATTGGAACTCAATTCAGTACTAGAATCAATGTCATAAGATCTGACATGATGCTGAATTTGCCATGATAGATTTTTATGCTTCCAAAGGTATTGTACATCAAGTTAATGTGTTGAGAGACCACAACAAAATGGTATTGTAGAATGTAAGCACCATTATTTGTTGAATGTTTCTAGAGCACTAAAATTTCAAGCTAAACTTCCAAATCAGCTTTGAGAAGATTGCATTCTTACAGCCACCTATCTTATCAATCGCATACCTAGATTACTCTGTCAGATAAGTCACCATATGAGATTTCATTTTCAGTAAAACCTACATGGTATCATTTGAGAGTATTTGGCTCATTGTACTGTGCTTCTACCCTTCAAAGGCATAGATCGAAATTTGATCCTCGTGCTATCCCCTGTATTTTCATTGGATATTCACATGCTCAAAAGGGATATAAACTATATAATCTACATACCAATACTACCTTTCTGTCTAGAGATGTTGTTTTTCATGAGAATTTATTTCCATTCCACGATTCCGCATTTCTAGCTTCTCTTAGTTATTCTAGTACAGATTCTACTCACTCTTTACATGTCCCTCTCTTTCCCTCTTCATCTACTTTCATATCAGATTCATTGCTCCCTACTTCTAATTAAACATCACAGCTTTCACCTCAATATTTACCAGTATCACCACCTTCTCCTATATCTCCATCCATATCTCCATTTTCACCTCCATAATTACATGCTAATTCTCTCCGCAGATCTACTAGATTTAGGAGACCTTCTAGTTACTTGCAACAATTTCACTCCAGCCTGGTTTCTCAGACAGATTCTGCACTACCTGTTTCTATGCCTAATTCTGGCAAGCCTTATGAATTATCCACCACTTTGGGCTATGGTTCTCTTTCACCAGAACACAGAGCTTATGTACTGTCACTCTCCACTAATGTTGAGCCTAGGAATTTTCTGGAAACTTCTCAATCCCGAACTTGGTGTCAGGCTATGGACAATGAATTCCCGGCTCTAGCTGCTAACAACACTATCACTCATCTCACTGCGAATAAAAAACCTGTGGATTGCAAGTGGCTCTACAAGGTTAAGCTTAAGCAAGATGGGACCGAAGAGAAGAAGAAAGCTCGGCTTGTAGCAAAGGGTTTTACTCAACGGGCCGGGCCATATGGCTAAATTGGCTTCAGTCAAGGCCATGATGGCAGTAGTAGTTAGCAAAAACTGGCATCTTCACCAATTGGGCATTAACAATGCTTTTCTCCATGGGGACCTTGGCGAAGAGGTGTACATGAGAATGCCTTCAGGATATGAGCAGCAGGGGGAGCATAGTGTGACATTAGTGTGTAAGGTCAACAAATCTATCTAGGACTCAAACAAGCCTCACGGCAAAGGAATACTGAACTGTCCTCGTTTATCATTTCTCAAGGATTTGTCCAATACAAATCTGATTATTCTCTTTTCAGCAAGAGAACTAGCTGCTCATATAACGTACTTCTCATTTATGTTGATGACATTATCATAGGGGGAATGATTTGGCATATGTTGAACAGTTCAAAAACCTGTTCAAGTTGAAAGACTTAGGGGTTCTAAAATATTTTCTGGGGCTTGAGGTGGCAAGGTCTTCAAAAGTTATTGATGTATGTCAACACAAGTATGCCTTGGAAGTCCTTGAAGATGCTGGTTACTTAGGATCAAAGATTGCTAAATGTCCTATGTTGCAGAAACTAAAGTTGACTAAAGATGAGGGGGACTTACTTGATGATCCTAGTTTGTACAGGAGGCTGTTGTACTTAACAATCACAAGACCAGATTTGTCACTCAATACAGGTCCAAAGTCAGTATCTGGACTTTCCTAGAAAGCCTCATTTAGAGGCGACACCCATATGCTCAAATATGTGAAAGGAACACCAAGGCAGGGCCTATTCTCTGCAGGTTCTAGTCTTGAGCTTAAAGGTTTTTGTGATGTAGACTTGGCATCATGTGCAGATACCAGAACGTCGATTACGGGCTTTTGTGACAATCAGGCAACAATCCATATAGCTAGTAATCCAGCCTTTAATGAAAGGACAAAACATATAGAATTGGATTGCCATCTTATGAGACAAAGAGTGCAATCTGGTGACATGAAGACTATGCATCTGTCCACAAAGAACCAACTAGCAGACTTATTTGTAAAAGCCTTAGGAAGGCTAGATTTCACATGCTGTTAACCAAGATGGGGTGTCCTGAACATCCACCAGTCATCTTAAGGTGGAGTCTTACAGAGTACTTGACATCAACAAGGGTATTTTGTACTTAACCTGAGGTCTATCGGAGTTGTTAGAGTTGTTTGAGCTGTAATCTATACAGCAAGTTGTTGAGTCAGTTATTGTACATATGGGTGTATATATAAACCATTCATTCATTCTTTAATACACAAATAGAGAATTCAGTTTTCATCTGTGTTTTCTCTCTGAGTCTGTGTACCATTTTCTCTCTGCCTTGGAGCAGATTTCACAACATCAGCAATAGGAGTATATAATAATTTTATCTTTTGGAAAATGTCCTCGCATTTCACTTCTTTTACTAACCTTACTAAATCCAGTGTAGGTAGAAGAGGTAGTCATGGTTGAGAAAATATATCGTAAGTTTATTTCTGAGTGCTAGCATGTGCATCGGTGTTACCTCGTAAAATGGAATGTCACTGGGGAAGTATTTTATGTATTTATCAAGTATAAAGCACTTTGGGACTGAAAAGGTTAATAAAAAATGCATTGAAAAACAATTAACTCCCTAAAAATGAAAAATGGAGTACTTAAAATTGTAACTTGTTAGTTAAATACCAATACCGTTTCTCAATAGCTTGAGGTAGGTGATATAAATGTATTTTATGCACTTATTTAGGCCCTTAAACAAAGATATTTTGTTGTACTTCAAAGGAATTATAGCTCAATCTTAATTTTGGACATGTGAGTCCGTTATTATTATTTCTTGGACATGCTTGCTCAATTCTTTTAGGTCCATGTGCCAATTAGTATAGGATATAGGTTGTAGTTGAATTAATTGAAGATGCAAGAATAAGAGGAAATCGTAGACATGGAGCATTATACAATTCAATATTACATCACCTAAGAACAGACCAACTAATCTTCCTTTAGGGCTTGGGAGATAATATAATTCCATAATTGTCCATCATATTTAATATGTGTATATTTATTTGCATATTAGATTTATAATGAAATATATGTACATATTTATGATGAGAATTTGCATGTAAAATCCCTTCATTAAAATATTAAGTCATGTTTATTTTTAGACTTCTATCATTATAGTGAAAAATGAGAGTCTCTCATCGATAACGCTTATTGAGATCACTCACGGCTAGTCCATTAAGAATATGCTTAACATTATGAAATATTAGATGTTTCTTTATGATGAGCTTAAATTAACTGATATTTATTTATTTGTTTAATTATTTTTTGAAAATACTCAAGGAGATAAATTCTAGAGGCAAAACTAAGCTAACACATGAGGAGTATGAAAACAAAAAGTTGTCACTTAATGATCTAGGAGTTGTATGAAGATACAGTTGATAATAGTCATCTACCCAAATACTTTATTAAAGCTTATTGAGTATACTCAAAGTCTTAATAGAATATATGGAGTTCCAGCCCGTCGGAGTCAAGTTTGAATTCTATAAATTTATGTAAGAGGGTCATAACTTTAAGTTAAATAGTGGAAGTACAATTGATTTAATAAAAGTTTATATTAAATTAATTGATGCATTTTTCAATATATTAATTCATTTATTTTTCGTCATTTATAGTTTTGAATCATGAGGACCCATATGAATTTGGGAGACATATTGGGCGCCAACAAACTAATCGAACTAAATTGGACTAGCACCGCAACTGAAAATTGTTATCAAGCATGAGAAAATTAATATGTCATTGAGCATCCATTCCAAAGGTTTTCACTGAGGGCTCAATTGAGGAAGAGCTGGCTACTTATAATAAACACAACGATAACGATAATACTGCAACATATGTGATGCTTGTAGCTATGTCACCTAAGTTACAAAAAAAGCACAAGGATATGAACGCTAGCGCTATGATTGATCATCTCAAGGAGTTTTATGATAAACAATCACATATGGAATGATATAAGGCTTCCAAGCTTCTATACCAGATGATAGAAGGATCTTCAATCTGTACTTACGTAATGTTGATGATTAGCTACATTGAAAAGTTGGCTCAATTGGATTCAGTGATGGACCATAAACAAATTATTGACTTAGTTCTGGAATCTCTGCCAAAGAGCTATTCACATTTTATTAAAAATTTTAACATGAACAAGCTCAAGCACACTCTCCCTAAATTGATGAACATGCTTAAGACTATTGAGCCTTATATCAAGATTGGTAATGGGCAAGTTTTGTTCATTGATTCATCTAAAGGCACTAAGAGGAAATCTAAATGAGTTTATTAGAAAGCATCCAAAAAGACTGAAAAATAAATAGCTAGTCAAAGCAAAGAAAGATAATTTTAAGTCTAATGACCCTTGCTATCATTTTGGAATAAAGGATCATTGGAAGAGGAAATGCAATGCTTACCTTACAAGTTTGAAGGGAAATAAGTCTTCTGAACCTTCTACTTCAGATATCTTTGTTATTGATGTTAATATGTCTAATTCATTAGCTTCTTAGGTATTAAATACTAGATGTGGATCTCAAGTTTGTATAAATATTCAGGGACCAGAAAAATGTAGACCAATGTAGAAGTGAAAAGTTGACATGCGCGTTGAAAATAGAGTAAAGGTTGTTGCATTAGCTATAGGAACATACTCCTTACCATTACCTTCGAGTTTAGTATTAGAATTAGAGAGTTTTTGATTTGTTCCCAACATTATCGAAATTTTATTTTAATTTCATATTTGGACATGAATGGTTTATAATTAATGTTAAGGATGATTGTTGTTCATTTTATGTTGATGAGATATTTTATTTTTGTCTTCGATTCCAAAATGACATTTATATTCTAGATACTAATTCGTCCATTATGAGCTTAGAAAAAAAAGGGCATAAAAGTGATAACCTAAATAATACCTATCTCTGGCACTATAGACTAGGTCATACAAATGAGAAGTGCATTTCTAAATTACATAGAAATAGATATTTATGGTCAACTGATTTTGAATGATTTGACAAATGTGCATCATACCTACTAGACAAAATGACCAAGTCACCTTTTAGTGAAAAATGAGAAAGAACAATACCGTTACTAGACCTAAAAGATGCTGATGTAAGTATACCTATTTCAGTTACTGTTAGATGAGGTTTATCTTATTTTCTCACTTCTACTAATGATCATTCTAGATATGATTATATATATTTGATGAAATTCAAAAATGAAAATTTTGAAAAAATTCAAAGAATTGAAGCTAGAAGTAAAGATACAATTATGTAAAGTAATTCTCACACTAAGATCTGATTGAGGTGGAAAAAAAAAGTGAATTCTTAAATTATATAAAGGAGAATGAGATTATCTGATAGTCAAATCTGCCATATACACCACAACACAATGGTGTATCAAAAAGTAGAAATCACACATTATTGGACATGGTGTGATCAATTATGAGATAATTCAATAGTGAAGTAGCTATAGAAGTTTACTTGAATTATCTCAATCAATGTACATTGATAAAATCTTAAGAAGAAATAACATGGAAGAATTCAAGAGAATATTGTGTCACGTGTCATATAGGATTTATCTCTCAAATGATATGTATATCAAAATATATGATGAGAGAGATAGCATGGATAAGATTTCCTATGTGTCAGCAATATGATCTATAATGTATGCATTACTATACACGAAACCATATGTTTCATATGCTCTAAGTGTTACTGATTACGCCCAAAGAATAACGCGGTAGTTATAGTGCAGCTTTGGGGTGTCGTATCCACAGGGAGATAGAAAATGCTTAAG
>CAIGRK010001274.1:0-12296 GCA_903798315.1 Fraxinus greggii | reverse complement strand
AACGAATCAAATCCTTGCTCTGCGGAACTGCTGAACCTTAGTTCTGATACCACTTGTTAAGAATTTAACGATGAGGTATGGCGCTATATGAAGTATAGATCGCACAAAGAAGAACAATATTAAAAGAAAGCAAAACAAGAAGAAGAGAATTGGCAGAGGAACTGAATAATTTATTGACAACCAATGGAGATAATATTACAATTATGCAACTAATGGTCTAATAAAGCTGAATGAAGAGCCTAATATTTATAGGAGATCAGTCCAAAACTATAGAACAAGGAAACTAGGTCAAAAATCGCGTAAAATCTGAAAAATATGGAAAAAGATCACTCGAGCGACCGCCCGCGACATGCGGGCGATCGGGTTTTTGCTCCTCTCGCTTGAGCGGGAGTCAAGCGATCGTCCAGTACCGTCAATCCGTCTTATTTCCTTCTTGACCCTATTTTGACATCTTCAAGCCCAATACTTCAAAAGGCCGAACCCTAGACCCAATTTGGACCAAATTTGGGACACAAAACCTAACACTACGCTTACTGTGAGCTCGAAATATGGAAGTATATCTATTTAATTCTAAAGCGTCAAAAGTCCATTTTAGCCGCAACAAAACTTTATTGTTCACAAGTACTGGTGCAGTTTCTGTTTTTTCTAATTGTATGTACGGGTGAAATGCTGTTCACTGAGCTTGACGGTTTTGGCGATTTTAGTGGTATAACCAAAGAAACGTATCACACAAAATCGAGGTTAGCCTAACATATTTTATTTGGAGTTATAATTCATGCTACATCACTAGAAGTTCTCTGGTTAGAGTAGCATGTTATGGGAAACAAAAAGCTTCATTTTGTTGGCGATTTAATTCCTTCTACATCATAGTGGTGATATGCAGAAGGTACAACTTAATATTCTTACTTCTATTGTTTGTGGACAAAATAATTACAAGAAGCTTTAATTAAAAAGTGGGTTTTGGCGATCGAATTGGTGTCACCAAACATGGAGGCCAATTAAAAAGCAAGGCTTCTTGATACTTAGCTCCAAGAAGTAATATTGTTTTTGGGGCTATAAATGATGCGTTCATATGTTCCATGGTGTGATCAACTCGAGAAGGGAAAGTGTACTTCACTTGTTTTTTTCATTGGTATTCTCTTCTGTTCTTTCTGTTTCTGGTAACATATTCTGCTCGTAGATGAGTTGAGAAAGCAAACCGACTAAAATAATCCCGAGAACTGCAGCTTTCCGCCAGTCGGATGAATCGATTGAGGCTTCAATGATGCCAATGACTACTAAGCCAATCAGTGCAAGGTAAATGTTCCTTCTAGTTACTGAACCTGCATTTTTTTTGGTAAGCTCCCTGATTTTCTCGGTTTCTTCCTTGGTTTTTTCTACTTCAATTGCTGCTTTGGGTTTCAAGTTTTTGAAGAATAGCCCTTCATTTCTGTTTCTCTGAATTTGGTCTTCAAAGTCTGTTACCGTTCGTTCATTCTTCTCAATCTCCAATTGGTTCAACTCCGCAGATTCTTCAAAGGCTTGCATCTGGCTCTCAATATTTTCCATTATCTGCTCAACAAATGAACAAAATCCAGTTATTGATAGATGGAATTTCCTAAAAAGTCTACTTTTTCTACGCATTTTATAAAAAAGAAGTTCGACAGACCCTGGCTCCGGCTTCATCCAATTCTCTGAGGGCATTTTCTCCTATCTGGTCAATTTCAGCATTGGCTTCTTCAGCAAACTGGGTCAGATATTCTGATCTTTCGTCCAAGTAATCAGTGAGACGGACTTTTTGGGTTTGAAGCATTGCAATTCTGGCAAGAAGCTCCTGCTTACGAGTATCTCCTTCAGGTGCCTTACCCTCTGAATCTGAATTATCCGAATCATTGGACTTGCTGAGGGACAGTATAACCCGTCGTCTCTGAAAGTACTCTCTTTTGTGGAGCAGATGATGGATAGGAGTGAACGATGTTTGAATTGCTTTAAGGAAAACCATAGTCTGTTTTCGCTTTGTTAGCAGAGTTGAGAAGGGGATTCAGTTTCACATATGTACAATGGATATGTTTTGGACCGCTCACTAGACTGCGCCTTATCTTCTAGTTTGTATTTATATATTCTCGAAAGGGAAATAAGTGATTCATATCACTTGGACAACTTATACTAGTTGGAGTTAAATGTACAGATTCAACCTGGACAAATTAAAAAGATTTCTTATTTTAAAATCTACTTGTTCACTTTTGAGTAAACTTTTCAAGCTTAGACAAACATTCTTATCTTCCCTACTTGAATTCTGCTAAGAAAGCTCCTGTGGAGCGGTAAGCTTGGCCTCAAAAGATAGGGAGTAGACAAGACTTTGTTCGTGTTTGGCGAAAGTAATTTAATTTAAGTGATTATAAACTATGAGATCTACAAAATATGTAGATAAATAGCGTGTCTGACCTGCTCTATTATTAACCTAAGCTTTCCCAAACATGCACTCTATCTTTAGCACACTTGATGTTAAAGGAACAATAGTTTCAAGAACAGAAAAATTAAGCAGAAATTAACAATAAAAATTATTGGATTAAGAAGAAAAAACACTTCCCCTCTGTATTCACAAATTTTCATCACATGGTAATAAAGCATAAGAGGCGCTAAACGATAACCTAAATAATAGATGAACTCAATCAACGAGGTTTTCCTGTGACCTTCTTGTAAGTGTAGAACTTTGCAATCAACAGATACACGAAGAAGTTGATTAAGCTGAGGATGGCCAATAACCAATAGAAGTAGTCGAGATGGCCCCGGTTCAAGTTATCCGGAATCCAACCAAGTTTCCCGTCTCTTGTGGTAATGTCGGTCACAATCGTAACTAAAAGAGTACTCAGGTAGTTACCTAATGCAACCGTCGTGAGAGAGAGAGCCGAGCACAAGCTTCTCATCGCATCAGGTGCCTGGTCGTAAAAGAACTCCAATTGGCCAATGAATGTGAAAACTTCTGCACATCCAACCAGAAAGTACTGAGGCACTTGCCAGAAGATTGACATGGGGATTGTTTTACGATCATAGTAATTATTTCTTCTCACATAGTCAAGCCTAATAACCTCTAGTGTACCAGAAACGACCATGGCAAAAATCGAGATGACAAGTCCAATGCCCATTCTTTGGAGCTGGGTAAATCCGCGTTCATGGCGAGTGAACTTCCTTACAACCGGGATGATTATTTGGTCGTAAACGGGCACCCAGAAAATGACACTGACTGTATCAAAGAGAGAGAGGGATGCTGATGGGATTTCAAAATGAGGGCCAATATGTTGGTCCATGGTGTTGCCTTGTAGAACAAACATTGTGCTCATTTGACTGTATACAGTTGCAAAAACTATTCCAGATGCCCAAACGGGGAGAATCCTGACTATCGACTTCAGTTCTTCAACTTGAGTAACGGTGCAAAGTCTCCAGGGATCCACCATACCTTTGACATTGTCTGTTTCAGTCTCCACCGCAGCCTTATCAAAGAACCTAGAATTTAATATGTTCAATTTAGTATAGTGTCAAAAACTTTGCAAGCATTTGAAATTCTTGATTTTAATATAACTACCTGAACTTCTCAGTGTGCTCAAGTTTGCGGCTTCCTTGAATGTCAGATTCCATATCGGGAGTTTCATATAGGAGAGACTTGTCAGATGGAACTTTTGCGCTATGTTTTCTTATGGATGCAACCAAAACCTGAAAGATTCGTGTGAGGGGACTCCCTCCGGGTTTTTGGAGCCGATACAGATGACTCCCCGAGAAGAAAAACACGACTGCAATAGCCATAGCAACAGTTGGAACCCCGAACCCCCAACTCCAGCCCACATGCATTTGTATCCATACCAAAACTGACGAAGCAATAAGAGCACCGATATTAATTGACAGATAAAACCAATTGAAGAAGGAGCTCTTCTTTTTCCTCTCGATTTCATCAGTTTCATCAAACTGATCGGCACCAAAGGAGGAGACGCACGGTTTGATTCCACCAGTTCCAAGTGCAATAATGTATAGTGCTGCAAAAAAGACTGCAGCTTGTGATCCTGTTGGATTACAATCGTCCTTAATGCATTCAGGCTTTAGCCCGTGGACTGAAGCAGACAACGTTAGGAGTGTCATTCCCTGAAATAACAAAATATATGAATTTCCTCAGAAAAATTAACCTGCTTGACTGCACGATATCTCTCAATCAAGAATAAAATTCAAAGTTGTTATACAAATAACGAGTGTATTATTGCCCCCATCAAACATGTCGCAGGAGTGGTTATCCCAAACATGGTACAAATATGATAACAGAGGATCCCCAAGAACTAGAACAAAACATTCATAGCGAAATCAAATTAGTATTTTGAAGATGAGGAGAAATACTCACTATAAGATAAATGATTACGAAAATGGCAATTGTCCAGTATCTTCCGAGGTAGGAATCAGCCAGGAAAGCTCCAATAAGTGGTGTGATATAGCAAGTTCCCGACCAATTTGTAACATTGTTTGATGCAGTCACATTCGATTGGCCAAGGCGTAACTTGAGATAATTCACCAGATTAGTACTCATGCCATAGTATGCCAACCTCTCAGAGCATTCATTTCCTAGTCGAATAAAGTTTCAATTATGTTAATAGAAATTAAATAACTCGAACTAATTATACTTACACCTTGTATAGAACTAAAGAGAAACCTTACCAAGGATAAAACGGCATGCCTTCCAATTTCCAGTTTTCATCTTATCAGCAGGCTTTTTATGGATATCCAGTGTTCCATCATTCGTATAGATGTTTTCATCTCCCATGGCAGTAATCTATCAAGCCTTCGACTCAATAATGTCACTCAACACTCTCCCTTAAGTCTCAACGATGCACCTGCATAAAAATGATCAGAATTAAAGCAAATTACCATATCTGTTCTTGAATAACACATACTCATTAAAAACCACTTCTATCAGATTGCTCTAATATAGAAAACTCTATTGCAAGTTGTGTACATGAAAACAAATAAATATGACGTAGTTCGACAACTTAGTCATCCCATATCTTCAATTATTAATTGCCTAATTGACGTTGACCCAAAAAATTACTCTATTCTTTCCCATCTCTCTTTGGATCCATTATTCAAAGATTGCTCCTGCTGTGCGTGTAGACACAAACACAGCTGGCATAAAAAATCAAGAAAATGTAGACAAGCAGAATATACTCATCAAATGAAGAATCAAGAATGTGAAAACGAATCCACAAATTCAACCTTCAATAAACGGTCAAGATTCATTGAAAAAAATCAACCAATTTTTTATCCAGATAACGTAATCAGTCAGAAGAGTAAATTTCGTGATAATGATCATTATTCATATTTATATTACAAGTATTCTATATAGTAGTTTGAACTTGATAGAGATCTCCATGAATTCATTACCCAGATCTTCGAAAATTTTGAATAATAAAAAAAAGGCCATAATAAAAACTGAAAAGTCCCCAAGAAAACAGAAACAGACAATAACAATCATTATACAGGAATCAAGGAGAAGATAATATAGTATTTTAATATTCAGTGAAAAATTAGGCTTACCTTTTCGATAAAAAGGATAGGATCAAACCTTGAAGAAAATAAGCTTCTTATGAATATGGTTGTGGGATCTCGTCAAAAAGAAAAATGGAGTGCGAATCCTGAGCCACTCACCGGGTTCCTATTATATGTATATTTTCCCACGTGGACATACTATGAAATTATGGAATAGAGCATGGTTTAAGCAAAGAAAAATAATTAAAATTAATGAGATTATAATTAGGATGGGTGACAGTCCTACAAGTTAATTGTAATTGTCAACGTGTGGTTGAAAGTTGAAACAAAAGAATTATATATTAAACTTTACGCTTGAACTAAACTTCATTCTAAGCTCATGTTTGAACCATATTAAAATTTTTATTATCATTTTTCTACTCATTTTCAATCACACATTTTTCAATAAAATAATATTTTTCGTCACCTCAATAATTTTTCCTTCTTTTTCAACCAAACATTTTCCATTAATCTACTATTCCAAAATACATTCTTTCAAAATAATAATTAAGTTCTCAATTCTGCTTGTACAAGATCTCAATCATAACAAGGCAGCAGACGTGAAAAGCAAAATGTTTACCCGACAAGTTGTTTTTTCTAAAGAGTAATACTAGCGAGGCTACAAAGCATTACTCTTTTCTAAACCATGTGATTAAACTTAAATGATACATAAACTTTAACCTATGTCCAATATCATACATTAATTTAATTTCAAAACAACCACTCTAAATATTTTTTTTCACAAACTCATTCTCAGTTCGTATGAGAGGTTATATTTAGAAGAACATATTTTCTCATTATTTTCTTATATTTAAATTATTTTTTTCAAACTCATTTTCAATCATACGTTTTATAACACTCACAATTTTTATTAATTTTAAAGTTATATATATTCATTTTTTTAATCAAAATCTACTAAATTTTTTATTTATTAACCAAACCTAACATGATCACTATCCAGACTTCAAAATATTATTCCCTATTTCAATTGTGGGTTACGTATCCAATTCAAATTCCACACCGTAGAGTTCAATTCAAAAGGGAAATTTATAAAGCATTTTCAGAATGACGTGCAATGTATGTTCAACTATGACTAGTATATTAAATATTACATTAAGTGAGAATCATTTTTTGGACGTCAAATTAATTATTTCAATAATACCTTACTTTTCATTTTAACCGTAATAAATACTATAATTAATTATCAATTAATTAACATTAACATTCATTTAATTAATATTAATTAGAACTTCACATTTACACACTATTATTGACAATTAATTAATATTCACATTCCATTAATTAATATTAATTAGAATTTCATATTCAAAAAATGAAGTTTATTATTCACGTTCATATATGTTAATTAACATCCAATTTTTACTTAATTGAAAATTAAATTATACATTTAATATAAATTATTTAACATTTATTGCCTCGTATATATTTTTTGGTATTAACTCTAAATTAATTAACATTAATGTTAATTCATATATTGCATTTTTCAATCATCTTCATTGAATTTAAAATTAAATAAATGATTTAACATTCATTATCATGTATATTTATTTCATAGTATTAATTCTAAATTAATCAATATTCACTCATATTCAAATATCACATTTATAACACTTATAAAGTTTTTCATAATAACGTACAACACACGTTTAACGTAGACTAGTAAGTTTAAAGTAAAAAGTACGCAACTACTTAAATTTGGTGATAGAAAAGTCTTGGATATTTATTTTTATTTATTCTTATCAAAATTGCACGTTCAACGTTCACTAATAAGTTTAAAGTAAGAAGTACTTAAATTTGGTGATAGAAAAGTCATGAATATTTATATTTATTCATTCCTATCAAAAGTTCAATTAGTCTAAAGATTCAATCACGTTGGAAGGTAACAATTAGAGTCAAAGCACCAATAATAAGAAGATATGATTGGAAAATTGGCTAAAGTTTCTTCGGGGATTAAGCAAGTCCCACAAATAGATTTTTCTTTTATTAATTATACAAGACTGTGACTTCCACTCATCTTTCCCAGTTGAAATGTGAAAGGGCTTTAGCCCATCCAAATAAATTGAATTAAATATAATTCCATACTAAAAAATCTATAACATTTTTATAATCGAAGATTGAATAATAATGTACAAGTTTTATTTATTATACTTCTCAGTTCTCTCTTATCGAATGTATACTTACTGCTTATTTGGGAGGAATTTTAATCCGATTTTAATTGAAAATATAATCGTTATTGGGTCTCACTCGTATAATAAAAGTCAACAATAAAAATTAATTTTTCAATTTTAAATCGACTTTATTTTGTACCGAACACGCCCTTAAACAATATCACTTATGTTATTGGATAGATAAGAATTTTTTTATTCTTTCCTCAATATTTTGGTATTATAATATAAGGCCCACCCTATAAATCTAGTGGCTAGTAGTGAGCAACTGTAATATAAATAAAAAATAGACAAATAATCCTTGTCAAAATCAAACTAAGCAGCTGGAATTTTTCCACTATAATCACTCTAATTCTGCTACATTGACAGTCATTAAGGGTTGTAAAATTTACAGCCGGCTCACATGAATGTGGAGTCCACTAATTAATTAAATAATGGGCTCAACATTTACGTGAGAGGACTGTAAAATTTACAGCCTTTAATGACTGTACAAGTACATTTTCCCTAATCACTATTAACCTCAACCTTTGACCTAAACTGTGGAAGATACAAATCCAACAGTTTGGAACTAGTACAAACGCCCTCATCCATGTGTACCGTCATTAGTGGGGTGTAAATTTAAACTCCACTCGCATTAGAGTGGACTCCACTAATTTGTGTACAGTCATTAGTGGGGTGTAAATTTACGCCACACTCATATTAGGGTGAGTTTAACTAATTAATTGTAAATTTACACCACATTCATGGTGGGGTGAGCTTTACTAATTAATTGTAAATTTAAACCACACTAATGACCGTACAACTGGGTTTTCCCAGTACAAAGGGGTCAGTCAATAATTCCGTGTCAAAGTCAAACTACACGGCCGGTGCTTTCACCACAAAGATTACTGTTATCATCATCCTTTGACCTAACAAAATCTGTGGGGAAAATAAAGAAGACAAGAGCCGACAGTTTGGAATTAGCAGAAAATGAGGAAGAAAAAAAAGGTGGGAAGAAAACATGAGAAACGCGTAAAGGGAACACAATACAATGCATGCATTAACGTTTTCAAACTTAATTTTCAAATGTATATTTCAAAAAATCTACAAAATGTTTGATTCACATTATTTTGGAAGAATACATTCCGGAATAGTTGACTGATGGAGAATGTGTGGTTAAAAAAGAAGGAAAAATTATTGATGTGATGGAAAATGTTATTTTATTGAAGAATGTATGGTTGAAAATGAGTTGAAGAATGTGAATGAAAATTTTAATGTGTACTAAACATGGACTTATTTACTACACTTATACACATATTATTGAAGTAGGCATCGATGTATAATTGCTCATTTAATTTTATTTATTTATTTTTTTTAGACGATGAAACTCCCCATATGTACTATTTTAAGGTAACGTCAACATCCCATACCAACGTTCTATTTGAATTGAGTGATTCAACCTAGAAAATCCACGCCCAGTTTCGATAGATTTTTGTCAAAAAAAAAAAAAAAGAAGCCCACTAATATGTAAAATAACCAAGTAAAAGTTACGGGATGTTAATAGAGGGTAATTATAAACATTATAGAAATGTAATTAATTGCAAAATAAATAATTTTGTAACAAACATTTCTTTCATATGCACTTATGGAAGAGTAAACAAGTTACACGATTTATGTCGTGCTGATTTTTTTTTTTTTTGTGTGGCTATTAACAGCTTGAATTTCTTTAAAAGAGAGCAAAATATTCTTTTTTCGCTAGCTTAAATATGTCAAACTGTTAGTCTGACTATTTTGTGTTAGCAAAAACAGTCTTTGGAATTTTGATGTCCTAGATGACTAATTATTATGATGTCCTTTGTCGTGTCGAATTGAAATTCATCTTTTCTTGAGATTTTTGGTAAAACGAAATTTCTACTATTTATCATTTTAAATTTTACAAAAAGTACAATAAAAATAGAAATCACCTCAAACAAAAATTTCTTTTATGTCATTGAGGACCAATTTGCAAAAGAGATAATAACAACATAAAAATTATAAAAATTCAAACTGTTTTTTTCATATCATGTGTATCAAAAATTGCAAATGCCTCTATAGATGGATTCAAATCTATAATTCCAAAGGCGATAGGTGTTAACGAAGAAGAAGTCTGTATCAATTATCATCGTATCAAAATTTGCTATTCTACTTTTGTGTTCAAATTCTTTATCGACTCCCTAAAGCCGCCTTGTACCGCTCGAGTTCCTCCACTTCAAGTCTGCCCACCTCCGCATCCCACCAAAACACACTACTATTATTCACCTCGTGCCGCCTCTTCTCAGTCTCCTACTCCGAACCAGCCTTGGAATAATCTATCTCATTGTGTGGCCAAAGCCTATTATCAAATAAATATATTTGGGCCTTCACACTTTGAGCCCTCCCTAAGTTTTGAGGCCCTAGGCCACTGCCTAGTTGACTTTGGTCTACGACCGGCCTGGGTGTTAGGATACATTTGGACAAGAATGTCAATGTCACCCTCTATTTACAAATGAATCCTTCTAGGGCATTTGCATAAAAAGCATGCTTTTATGGACGTGTTATAGTGGATGAAGCCAACATACCAACCAAAAATAAGACATTAATTTTTACCAGCCATTTTGGTCCGAAAAATTAAGAATTTAATTTTTTTTAAAAAAATATCGGAATGGTCTACTTAAAAGACCATTACATCCTTATATTTTGTTATAGCGGTCACAATTTTAATTAAAAATTCTATAAACAATTATTTGTCCACCAAGAAAATCTCATTCACTCACTCTAAATTCATCAACTAATGCTTATTTTCTTTAAATTCTCTTGGATCTTTTTATATTCTTTTTAGAGTTTGTGTTTAACTAAAATTCTAATAGTTATAAAATATCACCTTCAACTAATATCAAAATTAAAAAAAAAAAATGTAAATCTTAACATTAAAAATGGTAAGGCACAAATATGAGAGTGACTCCGACTCTTGACATGCTTGATAAACTACTCAGATGTTCAAATACAAGATAGTCATTACCGCAGGATTCCAGTAACAAAGGAAAACCTCTATCTTTATGTAATATATAATCTGCAGTCCTCAGGGGAAAAAAAGATACCTTACCTGGAAAAATTGATTCCATATGATGCTCTTTCCAAGACTTAATGGATGCTCTCCATGAGTTATCTCTGATCTTGAGAGAAAACCCTTGTCCTCTCCATTTGGTTTGAATTGCATAAATGTCAACTTGATCTCTGTCTTGCATATATGGTATCTAATACTGAGACACTTGTCTAACAATTTTAATCGCTCATGGTCAGACGACAAATGTCATTGTATCATCAGATGACCAGAACACCGGAAAGTACATGGTTGCCTCCTCGCCCTTCATGGACACTCCGGTGGTTGCAGTCGACAACATGACTCTGCAACTTTACACTGTTCAGGAACACTTTCTACTTCTCCCACAAATCATACTAGCCCACCACCCCAAAACGCAACCCCAGTGGCCAACAATTTCATAAACTATCTCGGAAGCCTTAATTCGAACACCTATCCTGCCCTACATGCAAAGCTAGAAATGGAAGCCGTGTTGTGGCTAATATAAATAATGCCACTTTTGTTATGCCAACCACTGCTCTTTTTCAAGCACATTACTTCGATATTAAAGGAACTTTCACCATTGATTTTCCGGGGAACCCGCCGTTTCCTTTTATTTATTATTATACCGTTACTCGTCCGACAAATTTGCAGAGTACAAAGGGCACCGAGGTCTACAGGCTGCCGTATAACGCCACAGTTCAAGTGGTTTTCCAAGCTACTGGAATCATTGCTCCTGAGAACCATCCAATCCATTTGCATGGATTCAATTTCGTTGCTGTTGGTAAGGGATTAGGAAATTTCAATCCAAAAAGTGATCCTAAGAAATTTAATCTTGTCAACCCTGTCGAAAGAAACACTATTGGCGTATCGTCTGGTGGATGAGTCACTATAAGATTCCGCGTAGATAATCTAGATAAAAAACTTAACCGCATATTAGGTATGCTAGATTTGACATAGCGAGAATAGAGAGCATTGCACAGTCGTGTCTAATCGAGCATGCCAAAGACGCCAACTTAATTTTCTCTATTTTTTCTCACGTAGTACTTTTGTGCATTGGCAGAAGTGTAGTTTATGCATTGCCATTTGGAAGTGCACACAACATGGGGACTGAAAATGGCATTTTTGGTGGACAATGGAAATATCCCTAATGAGTCTATTTTGCCACATCCTAAGGATCTTCCAAAATGCTAATCCATTGAAGGGAATTAATTGAGAATCAAATTTCACAACACAGTTGAGCATAATCTTCGGAGAAACTGCAGGAGCCAGAGAGAGTCGTAATTTTAAAAAAACGTTCGTATAATTGTTGTATTCAGAGCATTGCCTATTTCTTTCTTGAGTGAAGAAAATTTTGCTCAAGCAGAGAAAAATAATTATATATTGTATACAGTGGCGGACCCAGCACAAAAGTTCAGTCCAAGCGGACGTTGATCATTGACCGTCGACAATCAGCGATCGTAAGAGCGATGTCGTTTATTAATAATTAATTA
>CAIGRK010001270.1:0-25076 GCA_903798315.1 Fraxinus greggii | reverse complement strand
AAAAAAAAAAAATTGGTGAAAGGGGCTTCAAGATATACATATGTTCTATCATCAAGTGATCATCTCTTGTTTTAGTTTTGGAACTAGGAATATAGGAATGATAAGAAAAGAAATTCTATTAGAAATTGTTTTCAATGATTTGGTTGTCATTGAAACCATAGAGAGTGTATCTTCAACTATACAAGTTTGAATCTTAACAATGTCAAAGGCCATATTTTCTTTCTTTAATTAGCTTTCTCAGTTTCTGCCTTTCTGGCACAGGGTCCAGGAATTAAACCTGAGGGCATAGAACAAAAGATTTTGGTTATTATGGAAGTATGCCAAAGGNAAAAAATTGGTGAAAGGGGCTTCAAGATATACATATGTTCTATCATCAAGTGATCATCTCTTGTTTTAGTTTTGGAACTAGGAATATAGGAATGATAAGAAAAGAAATTCTATTAGAAATTGTTTTCAATGATTTGGTTGTCATTGAAACCATAGAGAGTGTATCTTCAACTATACAAGTTTGAATCTTAACAATGTCAAAGGCCATATTTTCTTTCTTTAATTAGCTTTCTCAGTTTCTGCCTTTCTGGCACAGGGTCCAGGAATTAAACCTGAGGGCATAGAACAAAAGATTTTGGTTATTATGGAAGTATGCCAAAGGAGAATGATACCCTAGAAGGTTTTAATATTCATTGATACCTATCTACAATCCATCTCATTCACCCAATTTTACTGGCATCAAACTGTAGATTGCATTCAGACGTATTGTTTATGGGCAACATTAGATTATATTTTAGGTTCTTGCTTGGTACTGCTTATATGTTTTAAGCTGTGAGTTCTATGGAACGTGTGGGTAATAAGTGGGTTGTATGTTTTTGATCTTAAGAAATATGCGGATAAATATTATGTTTGACCAGCTTAAATTAAAATTTTAGCTTTGCCAAACATGCTCAAGGTTGTTTAGATATGAATATGATATCCATGAACTTTTAGAATGTACATAGGGATATATTCTAGTAATTCTAATGAAAGCAACTATCTTAGTGTACATCTCTGGTAATTTTAACAGATTCTTTGGTAAGTTTGATTTGTCTTGGTGTTTCATGGCATGAACAAGAACAACTTGACTTTTAAATTAATCCTTCCTATGAAAATTTCCTTTCCTTTCATTTCTTTCTTGCTCACATTGAATTTGTAGTACTGTTTATTTATGGATCTGAGCTTCTGACTTCAGGATCAAGGATCTCGAGTTAGGGGTCAATCAAATTATGGTGGAGGTGCATTTTATATGATTGTAAGCGTTTCTCTTTCTGAAAATTTCCAATTCACAGTAGTTTATCTGGACTTCCTGAAAGCTCAGACTATAATAGCTAGGTTCCCCTCCCTCTCTGGATTTTCTGCTTGCTGATTTTGCATATGGGACAGATCATACTTGGGATGCTTGTTCTTTGAATTTTTTGCATCTATATACAGGAATTTTAACCTTTGTATCTTGTCTTCCCTAGTCAAATGTATGATGGAATCTCATGCTTTGATTATCTGATGAGACAACAAGATTTAACTAACTAAATAATAAAAAAACTTGAATGAAAACAAGAATATTGGAATAGATCAAATTTAGCACTAGAGATTTGGTACTTTAGGCTTAAAATCCACAAACCAGAAGTTTTGTGAACCGAAAAATAGAATTATCGAACCGTTACGTTTGCTGGACTAAATATGCCTAGTTTCATGTTCCCTAAACCTTAGACTGAAAGATCTTACTAGAAAATAAAATCTACAGGATAAGAAATTCTAGTTCGTGGAGAAAATCTAAATGAAACACATACTAGACTCAAAGTCCAATTAAAACACTATCTATGGCCATCTAGAGGTTAAGTCGAATAAGAATACGGATATTAGTTCAAGAAGCATTAGTGAAAAAGTATCTGAACTTTTTTTCTTGCATCATTATGGTTAAACATCATGTTTATTTTTTGTTTTTGGAATCAAATTCAGTTAAAAGTATTTCAAGAGTTATTTATTTTGCTTAAATATGTGCCTGGTAATTTTATGCATAGTTTTTCTCCTCTCTATCTAATATTGTGTAGATCACAATCTTGTTTCATTAAGAACTTTTTTCTTTCAAAGTTATGCAGGCAGTTTGTGGATTTTTTTTTATTTTTTTTTTTTAGTATTTTGATAATGCTTTTACGTGTTTTCTATTTTGCTGACATATCAGAATCCTGGAAGTGTGCCTGCTGCAAACTCAAGGCTTTCACCTCTTCCTCCTGAACCTGCTGGGTATGATCGTGGTGCAACAGTTGATATTCCTCTTGATAGTTCCAATGTATGTCAAATTGTCAACGAATTACGCATGTTGACCAATTGAATAATTGTTGTCTATGCCTGTAGTTTAACCAGAGTTAAAATGATTTACTTGCATACCTTTTTCAGGACCTGAAAGAGAGAGAAAAAGAACTGAAAGCTAAAGAGGCAGAACTGAAAAAAAGGGAACAGGTTCGTTTCTGTTTTGTCCCATTCAAGATTCTAACTTGGTTGAATTATGACCATACATGTATTCTAGTTCAATCTCTTCTTGTGTTAAATTTGTTTGGCTGGTTAATTATGTAAGTTGGTGCTTGTATCACTTGGAATCAGGTATGGCTGTAGGATAATAGTTGAATTTAGATCCCCGTACCCTGGGTTCAGTCAAGAACACATTTGTAAAATTATTTAATATTAAGATGCACTACATAATTTGATAAGGGAAAAAGAGTCAAGGCTATGAATTTCATAGAAAAAGCATACATTATAACTGAAAATGATGCTTAAGAGAACTAATCTTGTTACTTTGTTGGTATATGGTTATTTTGTCTTAGTTTGGGCCTGTTTCAGGTATGAGAGACTCATTTCCATTTGCAAATGGTTGGACATGTATGAGGCTTAATGTAAAGTGTATTGTCCTTTTGTATATAGAATATTATGGTGACCAAAATATCTGAGTAAACACGTTGGTGCAAGTTTTTTCTGATACATTCCGTCTGAATTCTGATGTCTGGACAACAAAACTGTCACTGGGCTCTAGTATTTGCTCTTTGTTATGCTAAGATACTTTGACTTCATCCCTGTAACTATAGTAGAATCTCTAGTTTTAATTCTTTTAAGTTTTCTCCGTGTGTGAAAATTTTGATTTACACCTGCTACTTAAAATACTCTTATATTCTCATACTTCTAATATTTTTTTCACATTTCTATCAGTAATTAGTTTTTTTTTTTGGTTTCATGTAGGAACTAAAAAGGAGGGAAGATGCTGTTGCACGATGTAATTTCTTTTCTGATGTGTGCTTGTTCATCTTATGCAGACCTGATTGGTTGAACTCTGCTCTTATTTAATATTTAACATATTGATGAGTATGTGCTTTTCTTGGGCAGCTGGAGTTGTTATTGAGGAAAAAAATTGGCCACCATTTTTTCCTATTATTCATCATGACATTGGAAATGAAATCCCAATCCATCTGCAGAAGCTGCAATATGTTGCATTCACTTCATTTTTGGGTAAATTCACTTTACTGTGATATATTTACTTAGGTTATCCGGTTATAATTGTCAACTTAAGGTTCAGTAATATTCTATTATCTTTCCTCAACAGGATAGTCATTATTTACAACTTCCCATGAAATCTCACTAGCGTCTTAATCACTATTTTAAATCTTAGGGAAGATTAATTGAACAATAGTTTCCACAATTATTATCTGCCAATGATTTGAAGAATAATCATGGATCTAACATAATTAGTAGGATTCATGTCTGCATACTAAATTTATAAGTAGGATATATTGAAAAGGGTTGTGAGCTATGTTAATAACTCGCAATCTACAGTTCTCGTCTAACTTCATTGTGAAGTTCTCTAACACGTGTTTGGAATTTTCTCCAAGGATTGGACTATGGACTCGATCAAGTTCAGGGTTCAGTTATGCCTAGGTGGTGATATTTGTATCCCTAGGTGTGTTTTCTAGGGTGCTGAGCATCATTTGCTGCTAGAGAAGGAAGTGGCTCTGTCTCATGGCTCAGCAAGATTGATTCCGTTTTACGGATGCATGTCCAGTTTCAGTTCAAAGAAATGGACAATTTGTTCGCTCACAGAAAGTGTACTGTAGGAGAAAAATCTCTCGAAACTGAAAGGAAACCTAATGAAACAGTTAATCAGACCCCATTACCATCGGCAAGTACTACTGTCCTGCTTGGACCCATAAGAAGAGCATTATCCAAGCTCTCTCACTCTGTCTCAAGTGATAGTCTTCACATTCTGCACTATTATACAGCTAATGCAACAGAATAATCTAATGGAAAATTACATTGTAATAGACTTAAGTGTTATATAGATGATTTAGGTTTAGTGGTATTGCTATAATTTAAAAAAAAAAAAAATCAGCTTTAGCTGTGCTGAAGGAAGTACTACCGTAATAGTTGTGGGACGAATCAATTATATGTTTAACAAACTTTTGTTTCAGAGTTGATATGTGTTTCAAAATTAACATTTGAGTGTTTGGTACACAAGTATTTCATTGTTGTGGCTGTATACGATTACTAAAATGGACATTGATTATAATTGTGTCCTTTTGTATTATGATTATTATCATTAGTAGTATCTTAAAATTTATTTTTACTTTTAAAAATATGTAATATAATTACATATATAATATATTCACCATAGTTCTATCAACAATTATAATTAGATTATTATTGGATATAGAATGCTAACAACCTATAGTAGAAAAACAAATTATTTTTGTTCATGGCGGTTAAAATTAGTGTTTTTATGAATATTAATTGGTGAAACTAAAAGCAAAATTTCAAAAGCTACCCTTTTGTTGCTTCTCAAAATCTGCTGTTCGAGGTGGTATAGATTCTTCCATAATTGGTTTTTTCTTTTTTCAGTTTACCGAACACCTCAAAAGGATGTGATGGTTTGACATTAAGTTAGGGCTTTAAAGGCAATCCCAAACTGAGCCTTATAGTTGTTGAACTTCTTTTATCATTTTTCTTGATTAGGAGATTTTACCTTTTATAATGGCCACGTTTAGTATCACCTATCCCCAACAGATGCATTGTCTTTTTTTCCATCAATAATATGAAACTCGTAAAGTTCAGCTGTTTAATTTGATTTTATGCGTGCAAATACAATGGATATTAAAGAGATTATGCTTCTAATTTTAAGCATATAACTGCAGATGACAGAATATGAAGTTGTCTTTTTCTTTGGTTTTCATTTCTTTTTGTGGTTAATGATGGTGACGTGAGGTGAGGTGAGGTGAGGAGGTGAGAAAGGAATGGAAAGGTGGATGATGATAGAAATGGTGAACTGATGAATCATAGTGCTGTTCTTGGGTCTGCTTGGAAGATAAAAGTCTTGCAAAAGTTCTAAATTATGTAAAAAATAATTCTGTTACACATTTGGCTTCTGGGTTCTGGTTTTTCTTTCTTAAGGTGGAGTACATGTCTGTTTCACGTAGTTGGAAAGGAATCTGTAGGCATGTCTTGAAAGTGACGCTGGGACTTCATCTTCGCTGCAATTGAGCCTAGTCTGCAATATGTTGTTTCCCCTGCCCGTCTAAGCCTATATCTCACTGTAATAGTAATAGTAATATATTGGATGACTGAAAAAGTATATAGCTATATAAAATACTTGTGATAACTTTTATGATAGCAATAATGAGTTGACTTAGTTTATGCTGGGTTCATATTATTGCTGGCGACTTTCAGGTTTGATAGTGTGTCTTCTATGGAACGTTGTAGCAGTTATCTTAGCTTGGATTAAAGGGGAAGGTTGGTGTTTCATAACATATTCCAGTATTCTTAAGTTGACTACAATCAATAAACGTATGGATAGCATTTATACTTTTTCCCATGCTGTAGGTCCAACAATTTGGTTTCTTGCCATAATATACTTCATATCGGGTGTTCCAGGAGCCTATGTATTCTGGTATCGTCCACTTTATCGTGCAATGCGGTACCTACAAAGATCCCTTTTTTCCCTCTATTTCTTTTTCTGACTTTGAGCAAGTTTTGTATGAATCTCAATATTTTTTTTTTTTGGTTTTAGCCAACTGTTTGATTGCAAACCCCATTAGATATGAAACTGTATTTATTATCTTCAAGTTTTTTGTAAATTTGTTGTTTCTTTTCACATATTTAGTAGTACGACAATGTGTCACTGGTGTAATTGTAATATTGCTAGAAAGTTTATTTTGTTTTTATTAACTTGTTAAAGACAAATTTATGTACCCATGGTAGTTTAGGCCTGCTTATCATCGTTGTTTATTATATACTCAATTGCTTTCATTGTACTGATATGTATTTTATAATTGGTCTTTGGTCTCTTTGCAGGACGGACAGTGCTTTGAAGTTCACTTGGTTCTTCTTGAGTTACCTGGTAAGTTCACAGTTGATTTTCTTGTAAAATTTTATTATGTACATATAAGGTGCTTGACAATCTTGTTCTTGTTCCTTTGCTTTATATGCAGTTTCATATTGGCTTCTGCATCTTGGCTGCCATTGCTCCTCCAATCATTTTTAAAGGAAAATCTTTGACGTAAGTTCTTATTGTCGTATTTGGTTTAAATACAAATGTGACGCAACTATGATGGGCTTCTGTTACACGAATGCAAGCGAAAAAGAAAAAAGTGGGAAAAGCGAACTTAAAATGTACAGAACGAAAATAGCATGCAGTTGTGAAAAATAATTATGAGTGCAGAAAAATTAATCAGAAAAGAAGCCCATCCTATCTTTTGTTTTCTATTCTGTGTATTGCATGCTGATGTGCTTCCCAATTTCTTTCTTTTGACAGTGGAATCTTGCCTGCAATTGACGTTTTAAGTGGTAACGCTTTGGTTGGGGTAAGCTTGTTCAGATCATATGGTGTTTCAAATTGCTTTTCTGAAGATGTCAAACTACTGATATTGTTATCATAAGTTTTTTTGGTTCTGCTGAAATCTTACTTGGAAAATTGGAGTGTAGAATTTTAGGCATCACAATGTCATTGAACTTCTCGTTCATGGCATTTATTTGAAATCTACACCGACCATTATCACAAAAAAAAAATTGAAATATGCAACTTCATGAGAACTGATAGGAAGAAAAACTATTTCAATTTGAAACATTGTTAGCAAATCAGTATTTTGTTCCTCGGTTGCTTGGTGTTGCTGCCAGTGTTTTCTGTACAACATGATAGTTTTGAGGAAGCATTATGACCGTTGAGATGTGTTCCTATTTGCAGATATTCTATCTTGTGGGATTTGGATTCTTCTCTATTGAATCCTTGATTAGCATATGGGTTATTCAGGTTTTTATCATCTTTTCTTGGTTGGTTTCCCAATCTTAATAGTGGTCTTATCTGAACTTTTATCAATTTGTGTGACTATACAGCAAGTTTACATGTACTTCAGAGGTAGTGGAAAAGCTGCAGAGATGAAGAGAGCAGCAGCAAGATCAACCATGATGGCAGCATTGTGATATGAGAGTTAAGTAGCGGAGGTAGTTTGTGTTTACCTGGTTTGATTGTTTGATTCTTCAATTCTTGTTATGATACTCTGATACATAGTAAACCAGTCTAGAACAGATTAATTCTTTGACCAAGAACATCTCTCTCTGCCGTTTCCCATCATTGTGGGTATGTATTGTACGCCGTTTTTACCATTCACTTCAAGTCTGAAAAGGTCAAGGCGAGAGAGAGATAATTGATATAGCAATTGATTTTCGTACAGTTCAAATTTAGTGACTAATGTGTAATTTACTTAGTCTCTCACGGTTTACCTGGAAAATGTCAAAACCTATATAGTTAACTTTCGCAGTCAACATACAAAACAGTTTATTTGCAATAAAGACTTGAGCATAAGCTTTTGACCTCCTGAAATTAGAAGCGTTTCTGTTTTAAGGAAGGTTTCTTTCCAGAATCCATTAGGAATTGTGGGATATTATTTTCCCTAACCCCCCGTTGTGGTGGTGTGGAAGTCAGTCATATTATTATGCATTTTTTGAGAATATTTATGCTCAGTAATGGATTTTATTACATTAGAGGTAGATCTCATCTAAAACAATTTTTTTTCCGTCTATTCATGGTCAGCAGGATTCTTCATTCTATTATCTAAATTTTTTGTCCAAATATTATGCTCATTTATATCAGAACAATTTTCTTCAGAAAGAGAGTAAGAAGACAATATTAATGTTTTTTTTTATAATGCTTCCCATGCTGATTGATTTCTGCAGTTAGAATCGTAGATTTTGACTAATTTGTGGAAGGAAATTCTTGATATTCCATATAAGATTTTGAAGTAATTTTTCTCATAAGCTAAGGATAGTTTATTTAATGGAATTGGATATAAATTCTATGGTTACTATTAAATGTTTGTGTGCATGACACGGTGGGATGAAAATCACAACAAATGAGTAATGTTACTTTTTAAACTTGTTTTTGTAAAGGTCCACTATTCCTGTTTGGTAAAGCTTATAATTACTTATAAGTTATTTAATCTTTATTTCTATTCACACAATTTATACGACGTACAATTTTTACCTACTTTTAAGTTTTAACCCATTCTTTGGGACTCGCTGTTTATATTATAGACTTTGATCAACATGACTAGGTGGCCCTAAACTGAGAAAAACATAGAGCCACCATAACACAAATTTCACATTATTGTGCGTTCAAAGGAATCAAATTTGTAGATGATAATACACGTGCATCTCGTAGTGCGTGATTCTGCATCCCTTATTTTATCCTGGCTCTCTATTAGAAAATCTGTAATGATGCATTTTTGTAAAGCTTTTGTTTGCTAAAAGCTTGTCAAAGTTCAATTTTAACCCAACATGCTGTTGTACTTACAATTTTTATTCACTTTTTCACCACGTTTTATGGGATCCATCACCCCTAAAAACGCAACAAAATCGACAGAATAATTGAATTAAATGAATGGTTTCTCAGCACTTGTACATTTCTCCAGGAATGTTTGAAAACTTTACAAAAATTGAGATACTTGAGCTGCTATTATAATCAATCCCACTCGCTCCAGGTGTTTTTTTGGACCCTCTCCTCTGCATTCCGTTCTAAATTTTTGTAGTATCATTCCATCGTCCGACTGCTCTGTACACATTCGCTAGAATTTCGTAGCTCAAATGATAATTGGGTGTCAATTCCACCAACTTCTTAGCAACAGGTTCTGCAACGGAACGTCTTGTACTTATCGTACAAGCTCTGAGCAGAGCGGCCCAAAGAGATGAGTTGTTACTAAATTTGGAAATTTTAAGCAAATCTTCAGCTTCTTCTATCTCCCAAGCCCGGCCAAGGATTTCAACCATGCGACTATAATGCTCAATTCCAGCTTTAATCCCATAATCCGTACTCATTGAGATGAAGTACTCTCGCCCTTGATCAATCAAACCATTGTGTCTGCAAGCAAAAAGCTCGCCTATGAAGCTTATATAATCCGGATTGACACCTTCTTGAATCATTTCATTAAATATCATCATCGCTTCTTCACCCCCACCGTCCTGAGCAAGTCTGGAAATCATAGAATTCCACGTAATCTAATTTCTAAAAGTCGACTTGAAAGTCCTATATGCAAAGTCCGGAAAGCTGCATTTTGCATACAAATCAACTAAAGCTGATTCAACTACATCATCTTTCCAACCACCTCTCTTCAGATACTGGCAATGTACCTCCTTTCCAAGCTTCACAGCAGCCAAACCAGCACAGGCACATGGAACGGTCCAATAACTATAAATATCAACCTCCATATTTCTGGAAAAATGAACAACGGTTTCAAATTTCGACAATATCCCTCGAGCGACGGACACCATGAAACTGAATTCTTCTTTATCCATATGATGAAACACACTCCGCCACTCATTTAAGAACACACATTTCGCATACATATTAACTAAACTACTCTCCATGAAAATATTATCCTTACAAAAATCACTTGTGAGAACCTTAGCATGTAGTTCTTTACCTTGCTTTAACCTCCATAAATTTCCTAAAGCGGTCAAAATACTACCAAATGTATACCCAACTGGCGAAAACCGTAAAGCCTATGCATAAAATTGAAGAATTACAAAGCCTCAACATATAAATCACTCCTCTTGAGTGCAGAGTTCAGAAATCACTGAAGTCCAACAAATAAAGTCTGGTTCGAGCATTTCGTCGAACGTCTTAAGCGAATAACCCGGCTCTTGATTCGTCCCATTCATATCAATCAATGCGCTGATAATCATATTGTTAAATCCAAAGCCAAATTTAATGACCACTGCGTGGGACACTTCCCCATGCTGAACTCCCTGAGCTCCGCAGACGCCCTGGTCACGGCAGATAAAGTGAACGCATTCGGCCCAATACCAAAATCAAGCATAATCCAAATACAGCAGTATCGAATTTCTGGGTTTTCCCACGCGAATGTATCCCGATAAAGGGCAAGAAGGCTGTTGGTGGTCGGTTTCTAGGCCAGATCTGAGCACATAGCAGTGAAGCTGGAGGCCGAGGGTAAATGAATACGCTTTGGTGCATGCTTGAATAATGTTAGGATTTGTTTTGAGGTGATACTGTTTTGGGGTTGGTGGGAGATTGTGTTTATGGAATTGAGGAGGCCAATGTCATCAAAAACAAATCCTGATCTACAAAATTGAATAATTTGCGATGTCGTGGATTGAAGGTGTCGCGCGTGAGTGGCGAGGTGTGATGGCGTTCCGAGATGAGCTTCATGAATATTTAACGAACTGTATTCTTTTTGAATTTTAACGGTTCTTTATATAGCGAGTAAATTACATATACGTCATTGCACTTTTGTCAAATATCATTTGGGTATTAAACTTCCATTTGCCTCAATTGGATCATTAAACTTTAATTTAGTTTTAAATTTGATCACTTAACTTCAATTTACTTTCAAATTTAACTATTCAGAGTCACGTGTCGTCTTTCAAATTGTTGAAACTTATTTAATTGACAATCTTGCAACAATAAATCTTATTGTAATCTTTGCACAGTATGTCAATTTGCCACACCACATCATAGCACATTTTAAACTCTTTGCGAATAATTAGACAAATAATTGACAAATCAAAATAAATACATATTTTAGAATATTTAAATTCATTAAATATTTTATATAGCTTGTTTTGATATCATATTCTTTTATTTTTATACTCATATTCTTAACATTTGAATATTGTCACATGGCTACTGAAGTTTGGATTATAAGGGTTCATTGGGGTAGCCGTATCTCTACTAGTAAAAGATGGTATGAATATTTCACTTATTTGGAGGAGAGGTACCAATCGTTGGACGACATTGATCGTGAAAACAACATTTCAGTACAAAAGCGAATTGGTGATATGAATATTTCACTTGATTGAGTCTAACAAAAGTTTTACTGGAAGGCAATTAGAGTAAAAAATAATGAAAATTTTCTAATTAGTCATTTTTCTAATGTGACTATTTAGTAATGCATCATTGCCTAATTGGAATGTTTAGATCCTTAAATTTCATCCAGAAATACAGAGTGTATCTAAATAAACTTAAAATTCTCGTCAAATTTGATGATAATTCCTAGATGGTTCGGAATTAGTGCAACAGGAGAGAGGAAGTGTGTTTGCATGTGTAAATGGATTAGAAATTTCTAGTCAACATTGCTTAGTTTGACTAGAATTATTAGATGAGTCAAAACTAGTGCCAAAAAAGAAGAGGGGAAAATCAGACACACTTTTGAAACCTCTCTAAATTATCATTGAATTTTTTCAAATGTTTCTTAGTTCCCGTTTGGAGCACATTTTCTACCTCATAAAAATGAAAAAAAGCCCGTTGCACAGGTAGTTGGGCCCCACCTTAGAGAGAAGAAGGATAAAAAAAAAGGACTGAATTTGATGACAAACGGTTATATTTTTCATTTTTCTGGCTAAATAATGCGCCTCAAATAGAAGTTTAATTGCCATTGAATTTTAAAGACTTCAAATTATTGTTCAACTTACTAAAATGTTATTTTATCTGACGTTCCATCATTTACAATTTACAATAACAAACTTAACGAAATTATCGAAATGTTAGATCATCTATCATTCCATCTATCAAGTCATCTAATCCGTTAACTTTTAAAACAACAAATGACGGAATTATGGATGTTATGAATTTTAGTAATTTCAATCACAACTCAAAGAGTTCTTAAACTTCAATAAGAAGTGAAACACTTGAGAAAGTTAAATGATAACTCAAAGAACTTTTAACATTTAATGGCAATTGAAAAATATTTTAAAAAGTTCGAAGAGGAATTATAATATTTAACCTGCCATTAAACAACAGTTCTAAAATTTCGATGCAATTCAAATATTTAACATCTGAGTTGTTAGATTGATCTTGAAAGAAATAAAGAAAGTTTATAAAGATTAGAATTACATCCTTCACAATCACAACAGACAATCTGCTTCTCCCTATTATATGGGAGCAGGCTTGGCTAAGCTTAAAATTAAGTTATACATTTTTCAGTAAAGTTCTGTTTCTCAACAATTATATAAAATACTTCTTCAAAATAGTTACTTATTTTTTTTCCAGTAAAGTGATAACTTTCAAAATAAGCGCCCATTTGATTTGACTAAAAATCATATTTTAGGAAATTTTGAAAAAATAGTGTGACTAGACATTTGATAAAAATTATGAATCCTATAAAATGTGATTGAAAACTAATTTCAGAAAAAATAATTTTTAAAAATTTGAGGCCAAACAGAGGCTAAATAACTTGTCCTCAACTTTTACCAACAAAAAATATTTATTCTACAACTCATTTATTTACTTGTAATTTTTTTTTAAGAGTAGCAAAACATGCTTGAACTGGCATTTTAACAACTATGCACTTCCTCATAAAAAAATAAATAAATTACCAAGATCTCTTTGGAAGGTAAAGATGCCAGTTAACCAGAATTAACAAGATTTCAACCAAAAATGAAAGAATAACATCTCATAGGTGAAATGAAAATTCAATTCGAAGAAAAATATGCAAAAGCTCTACTAACATGAGCTCAGATTTCAATAATTAATGATAGCAAGAAGAGTTTGCAATAAATCAGTATAGAAAAGCATTAACTGGATGGCCGGCTTAAGCCTTAGCATTCTTTGTGAAGTCTGAGCAGGTCTGGCAGCTGCAGTCTGAGAAACGGCAAATTTCACATCCAAAACACACACAGGTAGTACATCCTTTGCATGTTGGAGAGCGGCTGCAGCCCCTGTACACTCTGCGGCTTGCTCGTTCTTCATCATCATCACACGTAATTCTGATACATAAAAATGTATAACAGTCAATGGCAATATATCTTATATTGGCCAAGAGGAATTAAGTTTCAGGAGATTGAAGTTAAGGATAGACAGGCCACTCCTTGATTTTCACATGCTGATTATTTTGGATTTGCTTAAACCAAGTCGTAGAGGTCTGAACTAATCATCCCCACTTACGAATGTATTTGATTGAAATTTTCCCGGCATTTTTATTTATAAACTTGATCTATGGAACAAACTGCTACCAAACAAAGACTTGAGCTCATCACAATGATCCTCTTATATATAGCCCAAAAACAACATAATACAATTGTATCTCCATCAAACTTCTAATCTCCAAATTCTCGTGTTTCCAGCTATATGAAGAAATTAAGGAAATGCGATGAAGGATAGATCATCTAGAAATGACATCAAACTTCTAATCAACGATTTCTCACTTTTCCATCTATAAGAATAAAAAAACATGGGAAAAGGAAATACTCTCCGAAGAGGGCGGATACAGCACCCGACGAGCCGGCTAGGCTGCCTCTGCTTGATCCGCAGGAAAAGAAAGGATTATAAAACTTTGAAAAATGACGTTAAATATTTATGGATGTACCAAAGTTGCAAGTGGTTGTGTAGCTCATATGGTAAAGTGCTGATTTTGCATAGGAAAGGCACATGGTTCGATTCCCGGAACCTCCAATCCTTGTTTTAAATTTTTAGCTACAAAATTGGCTGAAAACAAAATTTTATCTCATTTGCAATGAATAAGATTCGAACCTATACTCACTATATGATAATGAAAAGCTTGACCACTATGGCAATTAAAAGCTGTTAACAATAAATTTGACAAGAAAATATATATTCGGTTTTATCAAAGTAATAGACTCTTTGCTTTAAAAAATATTATTTTTAACTAAAATTCAACATTGCAATGACTCAATGGTTGAACCGCTGACCCGATAATTTGTCCAATTAATGATCGGGTCACGTATAATAACTATGCTTAATATATATTTATATTGTTAGGTTTTATCAATTTATTCTGTAAAATTTAAATTTGGACAATCTAAAAAAGTTCGAAAAATATATTTTATTTTTTTTTTCAAAATAGTTCTAAAAATTATTGTTATAAAAGCTTTGCATAAGTTTTGCCTAAGTTCGGAACCTGTATTTACTGTGTAATCATGATTTATGTATGAGCTTTATCTTGTCTCGCTTAAGTTTGTAAAAACTTGAAGCTTGATCAGACGTATATGATTCAAAAAATATATTTTTTTTCTCGTTATTTTGGATTGTTTTGGATAATATTTTCATGTGTACGACTTTTACGTTTATATTAATTGAATTTTTTTTGATATTATTTAGTTAAATATTAATAAATAATCTCACTATTGCGACCGTAAACTGTCAACGAACCATCCTAGCTCACTCGACTTCCTGGATCCGCCCTTGCTCTCTGATGTAGGAGAATCCTACTTGGAATATGATTTTTTGTTGTAATAAGATTTTATCACTATTCCTTCTTGTTTTACGAAACCAATACCGTTGTAGCACCAAAATTGGTATTGGTGGAACAAGGTTTTCCCCTTGTTGGATGGCCACTTATGATAGTAGTGGAACGCACATGCATCCTCGCGATAATGTTTGAAGGATAGCAAAATTGTCAACCTCGGTCTAGAATTTGGAACGAATGACGAATACGTTCGTAATGTTGCTAACAAAATTTTGTAGACTTTAACTGCTATAAATGTTGATCGCTCCAACAAGCCCAGGATACGGCAACAATTGGCTAGAGATTTTTCTCGAGTCCCAGCTAGGCTCGAATCCTCACAACGTGGTGGTAGAAGTTTTGAAATATTTTCTTCTTGATTGATTGGTTTTCTCTTATTCAACCAAACTCGAGGATGATTTTTTCAAGTGGAGGAGAAATGTAGGACAATTCTACTAAATATCAATTATTAGTATTAGTTTAGGATTTATTTATTATTAGTGAGTAGGATTCCTAGTATTTATAGTATTGTATTAGTTTTGTTAGTTAATTGATAGGGTTTCTACTTCTATTAGGGGTAAGTTATTAGTTTTCTTGTTCTTCTCACTTTCTTTTACTTTGTCTACTAGAATTAGGAGATACTTCTTTTTCCTATGCCTTTAAGAAGAGGACTAGACTTGATTGTAATCACCGCTAATATTCATTATATTCTAGATAATATTTTTGAGCTTTTGAGCTTTTTCTTGTTTTCACAAGATTAAATTCTGCACTACCATCTAATACCATATAAGTATAAAAAATTGGCCATACCTACGAGCATCTAGAGCAACCCAAATTGCTGAATGCGTTCAAGAATCTACTAAGCTAATCATATGCATTGAGCTGAGGAGGATAATTTTATCATTGAGATGAAGTATTAGACTTACATAAAATGAAGAATTAGATTTACATAAAATGAAAAATAGATGCTGAACCCTAATCTTTCATAATATATTTTTCATTTCATTGCATATCAATATATCTGTACTAATAGGAGCTGAGGAAACCAAAAATTATAATTTCTCTGAAAGAAAGAAGCATTCAATGACTCTACACCAAGTCAACTGTAGCACATTCATTTCAGGTCAGTTTAGTTGTTAAGTATTATAAAAGATTAGCACGGAAAAACATTCCATGAGTTTAAGAGGCAAGGCAACAATTGAAAATAAAGTGTACTTGGCCCACTGGATGGTAGCTTATCATGAGGCGACGACTTATTTGTCGTGCATAATTAATACCAACGACTGCATATTTTTCCGAGGAAGTTTTTATAAGGGTCCGTTTGATTGGTTTAAATTCCATGGAAAATGTCACATCCGAGGAATTCAATTTCTACTTTCGCTGTTTGATACGAAAGTAGAAATGAAGTTCGAATTCCAATGTACATCCACTTTAAGCTTTTTTTTTGCCAATTTTATGGAAAATGCATTCCTATGTGGTACTTGAATTTTTATTTTCCAATTTACATGGAAATGGAAAGCCTTTTTTATCTTTGTCAATCAAACGGATCCTAAGTTCCTCTGATTGGCTCTGTCATGAAGGAACAGACTGATTATCAAAAGTCACCCACTATAAGTTAGTCATCCAATTGTAGCATGCTCATTTCATCGTTTTTTCTCTTGCACCCAAAAATGTGTTTTAAGAGAATTGAGAGCTGTACTTTCTGGTGATAGAAAAGTAAGAGTGAAAATAGCATTTTAAATGACAAATTTTCTTTATTGACACAGTACAGTGGTTAGTATGAGGCAATACAAGGGAAAGAGATAAGACACCTGAAATTGACGTGTTCTGAGTATGTTATCCGGTATAAGAAGTTCAAGAATAAAGTCGGTAAGTACATACTTGTCATAGGGTATATCTGAGCACTTCCAATTCGCATTCAAGAAAATGTCATGGTAAATCCGGCATTCCTCCTTGGAGCGGAGACGGAACCTGCGCAATTTGTTGCACTGACTGCATCGAATGAGCTCATCACGGTGACAGGGTTTCCCAGTTTGGGACCGGTGAGATCCATTGGCATTTTTCAATGCTTTATTGTAATATTTGAGCAGTGCAGTTTTAAATATAGGAACTTTCTCACCATCAACGATGACCCAAATATTGTTCTTCCATTTCCTGGCAGTTTCTCGTCCAGAATGCTTCTCAAATGCAGCAGGTGTCAATTTGTCTAACAGTAAACAATGGAACTCAAACCTCAGAAAAGTAAACCATCAAGTGAAGAAAAAAGAATTACGTAGCAAAATACAAAAAATTGAGATGCATTTGTCTGTAGCAGTACAACAATTATATGCAAATCCATAAAGAATACTGTTGTTTTTATTGACTATTTTTTAGATGCAACATCAAGAAACACACAAGATAGACACTGGAACTTGCAGAACGGACTGACTTAAGTCTGAGATTCTAATTTCTAGATTTACCAGCCCATTAAATAGATCAGATGGCACTTTGTCCAAACAAAATAACAACTGTGTTTGCTCATTGTAGCTCAGTGCTATCCTACTAAGAATGAGTCAATTGAAAGGAATTATACCATGTAGCTTTCTGCACAAACATGCCTTAACTTTTAGGTGAGTCATAATCACATCCCCAGGCAAAGTTATAGCATTTCTCTATCTTTTTTCAATAATCCATTATTTTGATTCCATAGGTAGGTCTAACCGTCTAAGTGAAGCTTATTACCTATTCTACTTTGCCAAGGGATAGCACACAAGCATAGTTCCAGAACAAGTATTCAGTTAGCCTACATGTCAAAAGATGGACAATCATCAAGAAAAGTAACTCCCAACCAATGAACCATATGGCAAGTAACTAGATATTCAAATATATTGGCACCCAAAAACGTTCATGAAGAAAATATTATAATCTGCATAAAGATACACAACCAAACTTCAAAAACATACCCATGCTTCCTCATCTAACTACTCGCATGAGATTGGAATAAACAACAACAAATAATCAGGCCTTATCATTGACACAAACAATTACTAGATAAATGGCATAGCTCTTATCCAAGTTCCAACAACACATTTATGTCCCAACACTACAAAAAAACAAGGCAAAAGTATTTCATAAACAAAACTGATGACATTAAAATTTCTGACTTCTGCAAACAGTGTAACAGAACTCTGCATCAAGCATACACAAACTACAAAATCATAACTGCAAGCAAAGTATAATGCAGAACACTTTCTCTGCTGCACATGCTTCACAGATTCATTCAAATCCAAAAGATGCACCATTTTAATGGAAAACCACAATACAAAGCAAGAACTTTGTAAACAAGGTCTGAACTACGTAAACAAGGTTTCAGGCTAAGATAACAATGACATATCAATTCACTTAGACAAATCAACATACACTTAACCTGTACAAACGTCCAATCTCTAAATGCGCACAAACAGACCCATTAACCGCATCATTTCATGTTTAAACACAAGCCCATTATACAATCTTCAAACACAGAATAGGTATATCATGCATCCAAGCTGAATAGCCTTAGGCCAAACGACATTGCACATGATGCTTATGCATCTGCTTTCGTGTTTATATATGCGTACACAAATATACACGAATGGATAAATGATGCGTAAACGAATATTCGAAAACCTTCTTGGCAACCAGGAGTGCATTCACAGTGGATTTCAAGATCACCCGAAACGAAAACCCTAAGCGTTCCAACAGCATCTCCATATGTATGGCTGGTGCACCCACACGTCACCTCCACGTAATCATCGCACCGCTTGAATCCAGTCATATCTCTTACCTCGTCATCGCTGAAAAACATGGCACAACCGTTCTCCATATTCTTTCTCTTTCTCACTTCGCTCATTCTCTCTCCCTCAAACGCCCTCTGTCAAAGTCAGGAGCAAAAAATAACACAAACCCACGTCATAAAAATGCTACGAAAAAACAAAAACAGTCGAATAAAACAAGATAATTTTCGGCTGCTTCAATGCCTTTTCTCATGTGTGCGTGTTTATATACATAAATATTTTATAACCAATACACACATATATATAAACACTGAAGCAATGTATAGAGGGGTAGAAATGGACGGCCCGGAAGAAGGGTTGGGGTAATTGGCTTAGCGAGCACGCACCTGCCTGCAAAGAGGAGATCTGATAAAGAGAGTTAAAAAGGAGGAAATGATGAAGGGGGTTTCTTATAGCGTCTGCGTGAGAGATAGAAAGAGTATTCATTTTGGGCTTTTGTTGAAGGGGAACAGATTGAGCTGGCGAAAGCTTACAAACAAATATCATCAATTGAAAAGGCGTGTGTATGTAATTTCGAGGACTGAGTCCATCAGATAGAAAGTAGACGATGTTTTTCAAGACTGTACTTTGCAAAAAATTTTACACTAATATTGCTTCATTTGGGGAGGGGTTTCTTTAAACACTTTCCATGGATGCTTTTTTTCTAGTGCTTTACTCAATTGTACTACTAGTGAGTGCAATCTGAGTTAAGTCGAACTGGTAGAAGAAAAATATATTTCGACTTTATAAGGAAAATTTTGGTAGTGTTGGGTCCGCCCTAGGGGAGGTAAATCGATCGAGCCTCTTGCTAGACTCGTAGACTCAACTCGATCCATGGACAGCTCGAACTTGTGTTGAGACGAGTCATGTATCGAACCAAACATTTTTTTTTTTATGAGTCAAGTGGGTTCGGCTCATTTTTTGACTAGTTTTTGGCTTATTTTACTACTTTCTTTAAGAAAGTAAAGTCGACTCTACCCATTGTCTCCCCTAATTAGCCCACGAGATTGACACGCTGTAGGGACAAGATCCAATGTGTTCGGCTGTACGATGCATTCACCATATACCTCTAGCCATAGACATGTTCAACTAGTATATGATTGACTTTATCACAAAAGATGATAATGCATTGCAGCATGGGGTAAAAAATGGCACAATTCATTTTTGTCACAGCTCAACTTGCCTTTGATATGACTATTCTTTTGGTCGAGTAGGGATTTGTTGTCCTAGATTAATTAAATGTTTGACATCCAAGTACATCAATAGTTGTTAGTAAATGAAAAATGAGAATACGTCACTTTAAAGATAATGCGATTTGTAGTGTATTGTTTTGTGTAGGTATCTTTCTATTTGTCAACAAGAATTTACGTCTAAATATTCACATTCAATGGAGAACATCAAATCTCAACTCCAGTCGACCTTTCATGTATCTACAGTCTTGTGATGGGCCAACCACATACAAAATTAAAAATTGTGTCAATATTTACTTTCATTTTTTATTAATCTAAATCTCTAAATTTTATTGCAGTCTCCATTTTATTATTTGAATTTGAATAATTTAGTTTATTGTATAATTTAACAAAAGATATAAAGCTGGCATGTCAAATTTTCAGAATTGCATGGTTTTTATTCAGAAAACTCGCTAGTTCAAGTGGATGCTAAGAGTGATAGACGTTTAGCCCAATTGTTAACATTTTCAAGTTGTGGAATTAAATATGGGATTAAGCCTTGCGTACATGACAGTTTTTTAACAGGGCTGTATTGTAGCGGCGGGCCCCGCCCACCGTATTAAAAAAAAAATGTGGCCCCCCATGCGTGTAACCGGCACAGGCCTGTATTTGTAGCAAATCCCACTTAAACATGTAACTTCCCAAGTTTTACAAAATGTATTAGAAAATTTCATAGCACTAAACGTAGAAGCGAGAAAATAATTTCTGCAATGGATGTTTGACGCTATGAGGGGCGGGGCCAGCGAACAAAAATAAAATTTTATATTGAGCTAAAATATACATAAAAAAAAGTCCTTAAAAAAGTTAATTGGACCTTGGCCGGGTTTGGGCCCACCCTTGGATGATGCTATCCATAGTAGCTCAACCAATAAAGTAGTCGGATCAGTATCCAACAAGCGTTCTGCTACATGACGTGCTATGTGACGGCCACCGGCTGTGACATGGCACGTGTGTTGTGCTGAAATGATATATTTTCATATTTATCTATTACTTGAGTTGAAGATATCAAGATGTCATCGGCATCTTAGTTTCATTCATTGATGTTTCAAGGAATTCAATTTTATAATAAAATTCATTATCTACTCAAAATTCACTCGACCATTTCAGAATCATGCAAGTTTATTTATTAACAATCATATGTATTGAATAAAAATTCACTGTCCGTGTTCTATACATTTATGATGCATCAATATCTCTACTCGAAAGTCTATTTTTTAAGGCTAAGACAAACATTTCAGAGTCCAACTTCGTTTCATTATTTTATGAATGAAGTGTCAATGCACGTACATTCTTATGACCTACAAATACCCCAATACATTTTTTACTCAGTGCATCGTCCATCGTTAGCAAATGGAATGGAAAAATATCAAAGTGTAATGAATCGAGGTTTAAAAAAATATTATTGACATATTTTTATTTGTTAAGGAAAAGTTATAAGTTGATGTATCCAAACTATATTGAAAGATAACAAGTCTCAACTATAAGAACTTCACAGTCGAAGCAATCTAAAAATTAGAATATTGATATGAAAGTTTGAACTTTCCAACATGGAGCATATAGAATCTATAATAGATAAAAAATAAAAGGAAAGTTTAGTGCTATAGTTGATCTACCTACTTTTAAGAAAGCTACACAAATGTTGGCCATCAAAGAGAGAAAAACTAAATTGGAGAGGGAAATAAGGAAAAAAGAAATAAACGAATGAAAACGAGTGATGAATAAAAAGAGAATGTTCTCATCATTAAGAGTATCTTCATCATCACGCTTCAAAAAGAATCCAAAAGTACGAATTTTGAGATCGAAACGCATATTTTTAATCGATAATCAACATCATCTAAATCACCTAATTCATAGAAAAAAATTCTCAATAAGAAATTCCACGGATGGGAAGTTTTTTAAAAGTGTAAAGTCTTGAATTCACTATTTATTCAAAGTAGATGTATGAAAAATTATTTTATAAGGTCAAATATAGGAGTTTTGACTTTTGACAATCGATAAAAATAAACGACATAAAAATAAAGGGATCTAATAGTAAATATCAAACAAATTTACGTAACTTTTTTTTTTTTTTCGTTATGAGTTCACATAATTTGGATACATAAGAAAATGACAATTTGTGAGATATTTGGTCAAATCTGAAATATTTAACCAATGGATATACAAGAATACAACTCTATAGTTTACTTGCCATTTTATTGAAGCATATTATATATACCTACTACCCTATGTATTATACTTTACATATTTATTTGCTTGTTCATTGAAGTAAATTGTAAGTTACCAAAAAAAAAAAAAAAATATTAGGAAAGCTAAAAAAATAATTTACTGTCCATTGACAATTCAAAAATTGGTAGATCCTCATAGTCTTCCGAGTGAGTCAGATATCCTGTTAAATATGCTTAAGAACTCTCTTCTTCAAGCATAGTTAATTTTCATAGTATGGTGAGTAGGAAGAATCACCCCCTTGACCCATACGTCAACATATGCACTACTTAGAGATCACATCATATTTGGGATCGACGTCAAATTATTTTTAGGCTCAAGGTCGAAAAGTATATCACAAGGGATCTCCTAAGTTGCACCGTTCCTATATCGTACGCTGATGTTAAATCTAATCGCAAAAACCTAATCAACATTATCTATTATGCTGTTTAATCTATTTCATTTTTTTTACCAAACATGTCCTGCGAGTTTTCAAATAGTTGATCGCTATTAAAAATTGAATATAATATATTGAGTACTTGAATGTAATTTAAGTTTTATCGAAAAGTTAATTCAAATTCAAAAAATATTTTATCAAACTCATATCAATTAAATTTAGCCCATTTTAAGTAGTTATAAATATATTTGTAAATTAGCACACAACCATGAGTCTGGACATTGGTAAATGCTTCTAGTTCATGAATTAGTATATATTATATTCTTTATATTTTTCTGGTCTTTTGAATACATAGGAATGGGAGGCATCTGAGCCTGAATTCTGAATTTAAAAAGAGAACATGGAAGCCATTAAACTGAGGGTAAAAACACTTGGAAGTCATCTAACTTTGATTGAAATTTGATTTTAGTCACTCAATATTTTCTGCTACAAACATATCATTGAAATTTTAATTTAATTTCAGTTTGGTTATCAATAATGATCCTGTCACGACATGATACTATTTTAGGCGAGATAAATATATTTTCTTCATGCAGACTTTAATTAATATTAGTTTATCGTGTTGCCTGAATAACGATGTAAATTCACGCCGTTTTTAACCACCATAATTGTGATATTGAAATAATGTCGTGTGTCTATTTTCTTTTTAAATCAAAGTGATCTAAATCTAGACACAAGCTCTTATGTTCCTCCCCAACCTTAGTTGGGGGAATTTGGTATTATCTCCTATTCATAGATTAATAATTCAATATAGTTTAACGTGGACATTGGCCCTACCCTGCTACCCCAATAGTGCCCAATAGTAGAAATTAGAGATTTTGGATGAACATAAATCTAGAGGTTCTATATTCAAGAAAAATGCTATTTGTGAATAACATTTTACATAATGATTGTCACAATTGACAAATACCGCCCCCCTATTACCCCACAATATGGGGCCACAGTTATAACACCCTTTATGTACGCCTAGCTAGCCCTTCATTCAATTATAAGGGTAAACTCTTAGCAGTGAAATATCATTTTATGTTACTAAATTTCCATTTTCTCAATTGCGTAACTAAACTTCGATTTTTATTGCCAATTTCACATCCACCATATGTTTTCCAAATTGATTAAAAGTGGCTTAATTGATCGTCATTTCAAAATGAAACTTCGATGTAATCATTGTGTGACATACCAACTAACCACTACGCCACTTCATAAAAGTCTTAACACGTATTTTAACTGAATTTTTATTTTTACTATTTCTGTTTCTAGAGCGTCACATAGCGATTACGATGAAAATCCATTACGATATAACTATCATGATAAAATTTGAAACTTAGTTGACGTTCAACAATTCAATTGAGATAAATTAAAGTAGTAGCTCAGTTGGGTTTTTACCTAAGGTTCATTGACTGCAAATGAAATTTCAATTGAGATAAATTGAAGTAGTAGCTCAATATGGTTTTTACCTAAGGTTAATTGACTGCAAATGAAATTTATCCTATTACAAACGAAAGTCACCAAAACAAATGTCAATTGTGCATATGTAAACCCGACTTTTACAAATTAAAGATACGTGATTAACGTTCGTTTGAGAAAATCTGTCTCCCACGGCGGAAAGAATAATAATCTGGGAATCCTCTAATGTTTTTTAGGTTTAAACTGAAACAATGGTCAAATTTGAAGAAGGAAAAAGAAAATAAAAATGAAAAAGAACGTTCGTCCACGCCTATCAGCAAAGTTATCCTCAATTCTGTCAAATTATCATACTTAATCATCTATAAATATCATTACTCTAACTATTAACATCAGTACTTAATTGCAAACCCACAAATTAAGCAATCCTGTGCGACCCCCCTCCTCCTTACCCTCTATAGACTGAACCCAGCAGATTTTATGCTCTTCCTTTTTGAATCTTGCAACAGCACTAGTTTTTCTCCTCCTTCTTATGTTTAACTGTTTAAGAGCCTCTCTTTTTTGTTTTGTTTTTTTTTTTTCTCCCTCCAAACTTCGCACTGTAAATGTTGAGAAAGTGAGCTTTTTGGAGATGCAAATCTGATTTTCTTGAACTGGCTCTGAGTCTTGATAAAAACCCATTTGCTGTAGTCTTGATTTAAGTTTTTTTTTTCGCCCTCTTTCCCTAAAACTCTTTAATTCTTGGCTTTATGTGTGTTGTGGATCTGAAGAAAGTGGAAGCTGCACATCTATTCATTGCATGTGGAAAATTCAACTCATAGGTTCGAATTTTTTTACTCTTCATACTTCGCTTTATTCATAAACTTTCAATTTTTACATTATTTCCGTTCCATTCTTTTCGGATTTACCCCTTTTGTATACAATAAAGCTATTTGTACAAAGTTGAGGATTGGCGCTTTAGTTTGCTCATTTAAAAAAAATTAAGGTATTCTGATAGTTGGCGACAACTGCTGAGTATGAGGAAAAATGCTAATTATCATTCAGGAAGGGTATTCAGTGACAGAAGGTGGAAAATTCCGTTCTTCGTGAGTTTGCTTGTGTCAATTACTCTATTTACTGCTACCATTTTTGGATTATACTCTGCACCGGATGGAAGAGATGACTTGCAAGTCGACATTGTTTCGTTTGAAAATCCTGAGGACTCGGATGGGTACTTTGTGGAATCGGATTTAATGAAGTC
>CAIGRK010001269.1:0-10396 GCA_903798315.1 Fraxinus greggii | reverse complement strand
AAGATTGCTGTAGACACCAAGAGTGTCCTGATGACATGGGCCACACTCTTGTTCTAATATTTCTCTAGCTTCTTCAAATAACTCCGCAGCCTCATCTATCTTAAACAACTGTACACATGCCAATCCCATCTGGTTCAACACAACTCCAAAGAATGCTGATTTCCTCTCACCACTGGCCCTAAGTATTGTTACAGCACTCTCAAAAGAGCTCCATGATTCTTCATATCTCCCAATCATGTAAAACATCACGCCCATGCGTGCTTTGATACCAGAAATTGTACTATGCTGTCCTGGCTTATCCTCCAAGAGTTTCATAGCCTTCTGCAGAAGTTTCAGCGCCTCCTCAGGTTCGTTGAACATTTCATAAATGGCTGAAATTTCAGCCATCCCACTTGCAATCTCTTCTGCAGTGGTTCCAGGTACAGGTTTAGCATATATCCTAAGAGCATTTTCGCAATAAGATCGGGATTCCCTTAGTTTTCCTGTCCTGTAATATAGATCAGCAAGCCGTACAAAGACCGAGGCAACTGATGGGTGGTTGTCACCCTTCGAAGATTTGAAGACAGTAAGTGCCTTTTGGTAGGCAAAAACCGACTCGTCAAAGCGAGTAAGGGCTAAGTAGATGTTGCCAATGCTAACATCAATAGCTGCAACCTCATTATCTTGTCCATTGGCAATCATTGACATGCTAGCAAGTACAAGGTGTTCCAGGGCAGATTCATAATCTCCTTTAGCCTCACATATGAGAGCCATCAACCGACGATCAGCTGCTTCTTCAAGAGAAGCAGGCGGGCTATGCACGCGGTGGATTTCAAGTGTATTTTTGCACATAATCTCAGCTTCATCAAATTGCATTGCTTGAACATGAGCCTCCGCCAAGTACCTGCAATTTTCAGTTTTGACACTTCAAATTGAGAGCAACTGAAATTTGTCATGAATAACAGTCTTTAAAAGACATATTTTTTTCTTTAAAAAGAAATTACAGTCAGATTGAACATAACTGATTTTTCCTTGTCTGGATAAACACACACTGTGGTAAGCCATATTATTCTTTGTCAAGCCGAAACATTTAGAAAGGCCTTTGTGTTGAAAATCACAATGGTTTAGGAAATGTGAAATGTAGTAACTCAAAAAAGTACAAGACGGTTGCATCAAATCACAATTTTGCACTTAGATGACTATTAAAACACAGGAAGAGGGAGCTCTAAAGCATGCACATGGCATAGATGCTTTCAAGCTTTCGTTTACTATTATTCACTGTCAAATATACACAGCCCACCATTGTTATTAATACATCCAGGTTCCACGTAATGCAGATTTAAGTCATATTAATTTGCACATTTGTATGCCTAATAGAGGCAATGCAGTGGTTTTATTTGCTCTAGAATGGCTTCACACTTATTTCATACCAAAAAAAGGAAATTTCAAATGTAAAATTTGTGCCACTGCCTAATTAGTTCATTTCTTCTGAAAAGAGGAAATAAAGCCTTGGAGCAAAACAAGAAGACCGGACATGAAAGTCAGACTCTGCATAAATGAGTGAATTCATTCTCTTTTCATGGGCTATTCGATTTTCATTCTCTCTCAATAACTGAGCTGATTTCATTTTCTCTCATTATTAGCCATTCATTGCTTCTCAATTAAAGAGTCAATTTCATCTCTCAAACTAGTCAATCTAAAGAAGCACCACAAAAGGCAAGTATGTTCTAGAAGATAATATCAACCAAATTCGGGGAGTTTTCGTTGTGGATCCCTAACGATGGTTATGCCAATTACAATGTTGTTAAACTTAAAAAATTCTTAGAATGAATGAATAAATAAATAAATAAAAATTAAGAAAAATCGTTTCTTTAGCATTTCCTATCACATCAATTCACATTGCTATCTATTCTTCTCCCAATATAATACACAATATCACATTCATTTTCTTCTCATTTCACCAAGGTCAATAACAACAGATTAAACACGGAACAGCTCATTGAATACAAATTTCGGAAGCACAAAACTGAATGAAATACTAATGTAATTCCTTCTTTAAAAAAAAAAAAAAAAACTCCAAAAATATAAAAAACTGGCACAGTAAAGGTGAATTTTACCTGCAAGTTTCGGCAACTCTGGGATCATTATCACCCAAGGCTTCCATCTGTATCTTCAATCCTTCCTTATAACAATCAATGGACCGATCCAGCTGCCCGAGCATCGAATGCGTGTCCCCGAGCTGCATGTAACCAGAGAACGCCGCAAGCGCATGATCCGCACCCCTCGAAACCTCCGGAACCTTAATTGCCCGTTCCAAAACCGACACCGCCTCCTCAAACCTCCCCAAACTGCAATAAATCGCCGCCACAACATGCAAACTCATCGCCAAATCCAAGCTCGGTTCTCCCTCAACCGCACACCTCTCAAAACTCTTCGCTGCCCTCAACGCGTAGTCAAGGGCTTTGTTCGGGCCCTCGCCTGAAGCAATCGTATCTCGGGCTAACTTGAGCAAGAACGGGCCGAGATCCGGATTGTCGAGGGAGGATTCGTCAAGGAGGTTCTTTTCTGGAGGTGATTTCTTCTTGCCGGAGCTCCGATCAGGAGAAGGTTTAGCGCGTGAATTTGACGGGGAAGGGGAGGGCGGACGGCGAGGAGCCGGGGAGCTGGATTTCGGGTTCGTGGGTTCGGATCTGGTGGATTCCGGTCGGATCGGGGTGTGTGGCTCATCGGGTACCGCGATTCGCAACGGCGAAGCCCCTGCCGGAGTTTTAACTGAAACTAAACCCGGCATTTTCGCAAAAATTAGGAAAATGCAAGGAGATCTACAGATGTATATAAGAGAATTGGGTAATGAAGAAGGAGGATTAAGGTAGATTAATGTGGTTTAATTAGTAGGATTAATACACGGCACCATTCTCAACTGTTTTCTGGTGAGGGTGGTAGCTGACTGTCGTAGACGTAGACAATGGGAGACATGGTAAGCCCAGAGGGAATATCTGCTAAAACTGCAATTTTGGCTTAGACTACAACTGGTTGTACATTATTTCTAATTTCTTCGATGAATAATAATTTATTTTTAAGATAAATTCAACTTTTAGGGCAAGTTCATTAACAAAATTAGATAATAATAATAATAATAATAATGTATACAAAATATAACTTTATTTACTTAGCTCATGTTTAGGTTCCATTATAATGGAACTACAAGCTAAGGATTTCAACAGAATTCTGTGCAGTAACACAGCCAACTCAACATTATAAGGAAGAGGAAATCAAAGCAAAGAGGACGAGGTCGATGAGAAGGCCATAAAAATACATTTTTTTTCTTTTTAGTTACACATTCTCTAATAAAATAAAATTACACGTAAATTCAAAATTTTTCTTTCATTTTTAATCAAAACATTCTTCAAAAAAATCTATCTGTTGGAATAATATAAAAATGATTAATTAAGCTCATTTTTGAGTCATATTATATTTTTCATTCTCATTCTTTTATTCATTTTCAATCACACATTTTTCAATAAAATAATATTTTTTATCACACAAATAAATTTTTTTTTTTTTTCAATCATATATTTCTCAACACGTCAATTAAAAAATACATTCTCTCCACAAAAATGCCTACCAAACACGGGTAAGGATTAAAATGACTCCAAAGTAATTTACATTGATAAAAAAATGTACAATATCCGTAAGGATGTAGTTGTACGCTGCTGCATGTGATTTCGACAGGTGGATATAAAGATAGAGTGAGCTCAGGTGGACCCACTGAGTAATGATTTTTTGTTGAACAATGCTGTCATCTAAATAAAATAAACTTTTATTTTATTAATTTCACCAACCAATTAGATAGAGTTTGGAACAAATTTATAAATGATTTAGTGCTTGTTTCAAAGTGTTTAAAATTTAATTAAAATTAAAAATATAGTCGTTATTGAATCTTACTCATATAATAAAAGTCAATAATAACGATTAATTTTTCAATTTTAATACGATTTTAATCTCTACCGAACACGCCATTAATTATTTTCGATAAATTTAAATTTAGGGCCCGTTTGATGGTTATTTTCGATAAATTTAAATTTGGCCCATGTAGAAAGACTTAGTGGATGTTTGGTGGGGATTAAAATTAAATTTTAAGTAAATTATGATAAAAGTTTTTGAAATGTACAGTTGAAAAAATGTGTGACCCATGAAAAGTGTGGTCAATATTGATTGTTTGACTTTGATTTAGATTAATATCTTATTTTAATCCGAAACAAACATGGCTTTATTTTTATTTTTTACACAGAGTGAAAAAATGTAATTAATATAGTTTAAAATATAATTTTTTTCTTACATTTTTATAACATACCCTACATTAAATAATTATTTATATAAAAGTAATTCATATTTGTTGATAAAAAATAAAAAAAAATGCATTACATAGGGTATATTAAGAAACTAAAAATTCAAATTTACTATAAACAAGTAAAGTGATTTATAATTTGAGATAGACGAAAAAAGAAAAATAAAACTATCTTTATACGGCGAATAGAGTATTGTTCATCACATGAGCCGGTTCCCTTGTATTCAACAGGTTTCATTTTTGCAGCCTCTTAGAAGGGTCTCACGAGCCCTTTTGATGAGCCAATTTGTGAAAAGCGTGAGTTGAGCAGATTTGACTCGTGCGTCAAATTTCTTGCCTTACACAACTTTCAGCCCATTAATTCGTAGCTCAAACATCCAATGGACGAGTGCAAACGAACTTCTAGAGTTCATTGTCACCTTTAATTAAAACATATCTCGATAACGGTGACACAATATTTCGTTTATTAGAGACTAGTTAAGAACCAATTTATTGATGGACCAATTGACAATATCTCATATTTAACCATTTGCATTAATTATTTATTAAGCCTCTGTATGTTAGCCATTATTTTTGGCAAAAAAATGAAAATTTTGACCGTTATTTTCAACCTGTTGGAACCCACCATGATATATTTTGATCAAAAAAGGCTGCTCCTCCAAGCTACAAACGTAACATTTCTTATACAAATGAGAAAAAAAAATGGCAAACAAACAGGGGCTAAATCATGATGTGTGTATATTTAAAATTTATATCGTTGTCTACATTCTTCCACATGAATATCATCGTCATTGTCCAAATTGTACTATATAAGTAGGGTTGTCAATCCTAATGTAATTCACAATGTACATTTAGGCTTTGTCTGTTCCCAATTTTTAGCAATTTTCAGACCGTTGGCTTTCTGTTGCAGCTGAATTATTTGACTTTTCATTTTTATATGGAACCCATTTGCTGGAAAAAAGAGTCGAAAAATCAGTTTTTTTGGACAAAAAAATTGGTCCGAGACAAGCCCTTAGCATTTTTCTCATTTATTTATAATATTTTTGCGGCCTATGAAGTAAAAGTAAAAAGTGATAAATGATTGCGTTTTTTTTTTCTGGATGAAAAGACATGATGAGGTATGATTGGACACGAAAAGAAAGGATGCCTTCCGTGAGATGCGTGCAAGCTTCTAGGTATAGTTGGATTTTGGGAGCAATCCAACGGCCAGAAGAGAAGTAAAGTCAAGCATGACTTTTTTCACCATTACCACATTATAAGGATTTATGGTGTAGCAAGATAGTTGTTAGTTACACAAGTTTTGATAACGAAATAATGAATAATTCAAGTTTATCCCATCTCTGAGCCACATTAGTATTTTCATTCTTATTTTTCTACTCATTTCAATTACATATTTTTCAATAAAATAATATTTTTCATCACACCAAGATTTTTTCTTTTTTTACTACACATTATTAATCAATCAACTATTCCAAAATACATTATTTTAAAATAATGTGACTCAAAGACACCCTTAATTTGTGTTGGAGTCCCAACTCATGCGTTAGTTTAGACCCACTTTTAATTAAAAAAGAAGAGACAATACCAACAGGTCAGCTCACTCTAATGGTGGCAATGCTCCACTTGACACCATCCGAAGATGAGCTAAGCTCATGCTCGCACTAGCGAACACCCGATGGCACGGGGCAAGTGCTCCCAACTTTTGGGCAAATTTTTTTTTTTATTGACCGTTGTTAGATTTTATATATTTTTATCTTAGCTTTCGGGATCATTAAAGAATATCAAACAAAGTCAAAATATTTCATTTTTAATATCATTTTGAAATGCTCGCAACCTAATTTTTCATGTTGTCAACAGTGTGCGAAACAATCAATCGTAACAAATATTACAACCTGTCAAAGTAAATCATTTTAAACTAGTATTTCGAGAATTTCAATTACATGCTAACTTTAAAAATTCTCCGAAAATCATACGCTAGCAGAATTCATAAATTACCAATGTCACTTTAAAGCTCGTTTCGAGAACTATATCATAGACAAATTAAATGGTTCAAATGAATATCGAAAATAGTTAACTGCTCATCAAACGTTCATATTAAAAAGAAGCATCTAACTTATTCTTTTTCATAAAAAAAAATTCATTCATTTAATTAACGTTTATTATCTTTGCACGACAAATTTCTCAATATAATTTACATCATTTCATTAGAAAATTTTTCATGGTGTATGACGTCAAAATTTTGAGAATTTTTTGCACCCAGGCAAACTTTCTTCCCGCCTAGGCGCTCTTTTTCTCGCCCAAGCACACTTTTTAAATATAATATTTTATAATTTTAGATATTTGATAGATATTTTTTAAAATTATTAAATAATTTTTAGATTGATTAAAAATTAAAAATAATTCTAAATGAAGAAATTTTTTTATGCCTAGGTCTCGTTTAAACTCACCTAACTCGAATCTTGGCATTTATGTCTAGCGACGCCTTACACAATTTTTCGTACACCGCAAAAATTCCCTCCAAAAAGCTTTTGTCAATGCAATTATCTTTCATTTCATATATTTCCAGCAAATTGTTCTACTAGATTTTTTTACGTTGATCTAATTTTGCTACGCCATTTTTAGTCATCAACCATTTTTTTTAAGACACTGAAAAATAACTATTCCATGATAAAAAAAATGAAGAAGAAGAAGAAGAAGAGGTGGTGGTGGAGGAGGAGGAGGAGGTTATCCAATTTTAGTTAAGAATGCATCTCACAAAATTCTCGGCCTCCCTGAATGAAATGGAGATTTTCCGTGTAGTTGGGAGAATAAGAAGAGATGGGACTATGGTTCTCGATCCAAACCTGCTTAGAATAAAAAAATATATTTTAATCACGGCATTTTCATTCCTACCTTCTGAAATCTCGAGTATGTAATTAATATTAAAGAATTATTAATATGATCAGTCTCCATTCTGATTTTAATTGTTAAAATGGATCCAACTTCTGGTCTGTTCATTCAGAGCTTGTTTGGGAGGAATTAAAATCGAATTAAAATTGAAAATATAGCCGTTATTGAATCACACTCTTCTAATAAAAGTCAATAATAACGGATAGTTTTCAATTTTAATCCGATTTTAATCTCTACCAAACACACCGTCAATCAAATATGAGAAATGATTATTGAGAACAGATTACAGATGGTATTCGATTAACTAGATAAATATGTAATCACCTCTAATTTCTTCTCAAATAATTAGACTGTCTTCAAATTAAATATATAATATAAAATGTCATAAAATCAATAAAGATGTTGAATATTTATTTTTATATATACAAAAAGCACGTGCACTTATTATTTATTTATTTGTCCACTTTTTATTACTTTATTATTCTAATGTGATCGATTTTGTCAATAGATCAAGCCAACAGATAATCAGATTCCAGAATTCACTTGCAAGAATGATTGAATTTTAGTTGGACTCCAAGAATAAGAATTTTTGTAGTTGCTTACAAATTAAATAATCAAATCATTTTCTTATGTCAAATTAAGAAATTGATTTATTTCATATTTAAAAACTCCTAATAAATTCATTTCCAGGACATTTTGTTCATAAAATACATTCAAATCAATATACCATAGGAAGGATTCGAGGTTATGAAAAATGGTAGATGGGAGATAATTGTGACACGAGATATGAACAAGTTTTAACCTTGTTTTGACAGCCTTTGTCGCCGCCAAGTTTTCCTTTCCCCGACTCGTGATTTTGTTGCCCAAGCCATCACAATAACCGAAGAATTGTAATAAGTGTAATTTTACACTTATCTGGGACCATCAAAAGTGGATGTTTGGACTTTGTTTTATTGATTTGGTACTCAATTTTGGGCTTATGTTCAATATTTTAGGATAAAACTTGATGTTTGATGGCATATGAAGGAACAGAACGGAACTCGGATGAAAGGGATTAAAATCGAACAAATTATAGAAGACGGGAATTAAAGTGCAAATAATTAAACGATGAAGGACCTACGATGAACCATAAAAGAAATTCACGGACTAATTTGAAAAAGAAGAAAGACGGTCATACCTTGCCACTATGCAATCTTAGCTACATTAGCCATACTATCGCACGGTGTATATAATTTTACCATTACTAGTATTTGTATGGGCTAAATTATTCTCAAAGTAATGTTAACGTGTTAAATATGTTGAATTTTCATGAATTACATTCTTAACTTGATTGCACAGGCTGAATTATTCTGAAAGTAATGTTAATGTGTTGAATTTTCATGAATTATATTCTTGACTCAATGTTTGCTATGACTACACTAAAATGTACTTTCTCTTATTGAGCATATAGAGAGATTATATGATTTGAGATTAAAAGAAATCCTCTTACATGTGGACTAAGGATCATATAAAATTCATACAACAAATGAATTGTTTGTAGTATTAGTTGCATAATTCGATATAACTGCCCATGAAATTCATGAAAGCAAGAAACAATTGTAAAAAATGGTCAATGGCCAATCTCTATCTCATGGATGAAACTATATACCAAATTACAATTGAAAGAGAATGGTTTCTCATGTTTAATGAGGTTTAGCCGAAAAACGAAAATGAAAAGACAAATTCTCGAAATAAATTCACATGCAGAAATTACCCAAATGGGGGCATATAGAGAGACAGGAACAACAAAGAAAAAAAAATCAATTTCTGCGTCAAAAATTTATGGATTGCATGTAAATCATTAGTTTCTAGTATGAGTAATCAGAAAATGTATTTAAAAATAAGCATATCATAAAATCCCACTAAATTTGTCCACCAGTACTGTTCGATGGGCTTTATCAGAACTTGGAGAAAGAATAGTGGACATATCTTTACATGAGGAAAACTTTTCAACTTCTCTATATCAAAGTCACCATCAAGAGCCTGAATTCCATTTTAGTGGCATAATTATTGTTCAATTGAACGGTAGTCTTTTCTTCATTTTCCTCACTAATAACGATAAAAGAAAAATAGAATTTCACTGCATACCTTTGATGGAACTAATGAAGTTAAATGCACAACATTTCTATCTGAACCCGCTTCACTTACAATAAAATCGGAATATCTGGAAAAATAACAAGCGCAAAGAGTTTACCGTTTCTAAAAGATAACCAAATTGATAATTTTTATATACATACAAATATATTCTTAATGGATTTACTAAGCTTACAAGAATAAGAGCAAACATGAACATTATTTTCTCTCTTAAAATTATTTATCTAATGAAGTTATGACTCTGTAGTAGACGGGATCAGCGTCGTCGTTTTCTCCAAATGTTTAATTCCCGTAAGCTTAACTTTAAATAGTCTTCTTGAAAAATTCATATACTCTTCCCGAATATTTCAATGCATGGTCTCTTTATTTGAACTAATATATCAGAAGGTGCTTCTACACTTGCATTCACGTTCACAATTCGAACATCGAAGACAATTGAGATAAATTTCTGAAAACATCTCAAGGATAATAAAAAATGCAAGTATATTTGATGTATGCAGAGACCGAAGAGAAACCTTTGCTTGAGAATTCCATGGAAGCCCGGGCAGGGGCGAATCCAGCATTGTAGTTCAGCTAGGGCGGAGATCGTTGACTATTGATCGGTGATCGATGACCATTGACAATTAACGATCGTAATAGCCAAAAATATAATTCAATACATATGTAAATGCACTAAAACGTAAAAAAATATATACATATGAAAGTATAATTCAATAAACTCAAAATACCAGAAAAAAAAATTCACAATTCCCACATAGGAAACCCAATTGAAATGGTATTTAAAAAATCCAGTAGAATGACACCAAAATATCGACAAAATTCAAAACAAAATCCTGGAAGTATAGATAGAAGGAGAGAGAAACTTACAGAGAAGATGGAAGTGAAGATTTTAGGTTTGTGATTCACCAAGCTGCAGTTGGCAACTGTTGAGCTTGCTTTGGCAGTTGGCACAGACGCACAGCTCCTAAATCACCACCGTCCACCGGTTTCGTCGATCGGCGGCGTCACAAACTACAGGTTTGCACTCTATTAAAACATTGTAAAATA
>CAIGRK010001260.1:0-10655 GCA_903798315.1 Fraxinus greggii | reverse complement strand
GTAATTGTGTCTTAGATGTGAAAACATCATCTAAGTCCCTGATTGAGCCACATTTTCATTTTCATTCTTCTACTCATTTTCAACCACACATTCTCAATAAAAAAAATATTTCCATCACATCAATAATTTTCTTTTATTTTAAACTACACGTTCTCCATCAATCTACTATTCCAAAATATATTTTTGCAAAATAAATTTCACCAAACAGGCAAATAATTTATTGTCAGTCATGCGCAATAACTTATATATATCTCATAAATTATTTATAGTTTTCTAAGAATATTTTTTAAAAATTTATTTTCTAACATTTTACTTTATTTTATAGACGTACAAATAATTAGTGACAATTGATAAATGACTCAAAAATTTTAATTTTTGCATAAAAAATAAATGAATTATACTTTAAATTGTTTTTACAATTTTAAGTAATGACCTGTCGGTCCGATCACTAACTTATCAGTTCAATCAATAACTCGAAACCTAGTAATTATCTCGAGTATTGACCCGGATCAGGTCTAATAGCTATGGGTTTTTCACTTATGGTTTTAAAACTGAATTTTAATCTCGATTCATACTTTATATGAATTCACATGAATTGATACGTATACAGAACAATCTACAATTTTCACCTAAAATGAAAATCGTGAAAGTGGAAAAATAGTAACACTATAATTAATATTGAAGCATAAGAAATCTGATTGAAAATAACCATCAATCAGTCGTAGCCCAATCAAATTCATTTATTACAAATAGAACCAATGATTTCGTTTTTACCATTCTTAATAAGAAGCTACTTTTATATTTTTCAATAGTAATAGATTTAATTCAATTCTCAAAAGAATTCTATCAGGACCATTTGGGTCGACCGTGACTTTCTTTCACATACTCAAATACAACCGGATTCATTTATACTGTAACTTACTCTGTGTTTGTTTGGATTTCATTATAATGAGATTACAATTAAAAAAAAAAGTAATGTATATATAATAAATTAAGTCCCTGTTTGAGCCACATTTTCATTTTTATTTTCATTCTTCTACTCATTTTCAACTACACATTTTTCAATAAAAAAATATTTCGATCACGTCAATAATTTTCTTTTGTTTTCAACTACACATTTTCCATCAATCTACTGTTCCAAAATATATTTTTCCAAAATAATGTGGTTCAAACACACGTAACTAAAATTAATGTTTAACTTTAAATCAAAAAGCATTTTATTCCTCTCTTCAACTATCCACCAAATCTTGGCAAACTCATTACTTCAAATAATACGTGCATTCATTTCAATATTGATATCATTTTTTTTTCTAATTTTAAACAAATATTTTAAAACAAAGCACACTCATATCTGATACAATTTTATATTAGATACTAAAATTTAAATAGAAAATAACTAATGGAGTGAAATGTCGTGAACGGCAAAAATCCATTGATTTTACAAACATATAATCAAGCATTCATCGATTTGCAAATGAAACTTCGAAAATTTGACTTCATATTCATAAAATACTCAAATTTTATTTAAATTCAACTAGCATGCCATCCATCTCCTTAACTCCTTATAACGGATGATGAATCCACATGTAGAGGCGATTGAACCCACAATTTTTATTTAATTATTTATTTTTACTAAAAAAAACTTATTGACCTTTTCAAAATTCCTACATTCTCTCTTTTCTCCCCCCACTCTTTTAAACGTTGTAAGAGGATTTCAAATTTGGAAGCCCTTACTTTCTTATCTAATCTCCACGACCTACGGTTTTTCAAATAACCAATTAATTTTTCATTTTTCACTCATCTCGTTAGCATTTACGTCATCCACCTCGAGTCTGCTCTCCACCTCAACGTCAATGGCTCAATTTCCTTGTGTTTTTAATGGAATAGTGAGAGTTTGCCTATTTGTTAATTGGAATTGTTATTGAAATATCGTGTCTATTGAAATTGATAGTTTTGGGAGGGATACATTGAAGACTATATATATGATAACAATATTATTATACCATGTTTTCAGTCTCTGTTTGAGTCACATTAAAAATTTCATTCTCATTATTCTACTCATTTTCAATTTCACATTTTTCAATAAATAATATTTTTCATCACATCAATAATTTTTCTTTCTTTTTCAACTATAAATTATCCATTAATCTACTATTTAAAAATACATTATTCTAAGATAATGAGGCTTAAACACACTCTCAAAGTATGAAAATACATACACAATAAGAAACGTAATGTATTGAACTATTTTTATTAATGTTATTTATTTTATTTTTTAAATTATTAATTACTTTTTTTTTATCTCTACAGTAAAAAAAATGCATAGTTCAGTTAGTAACTTTAACACTTATACATAAAATACTCTCTTTATTTATTTATTTGGTAACAAAGTAATTTTATTCAGCAACCTCACCTACCCAGATGCAAAAACATTGTTTAGGAATTAGTATGCATAAATAATATTAAGCTCTTGTATGTTCCAATTATATTCAACATATATTTTTCTACCTTGATTTTAACCACATATTACATACAAATTTAATTTTTTTTAAACACATATTTTTTATCAAAATATTATTTTAAAATACATTATTTTGAGTAAAGAAAGACCGCTCTATCACCATTCACTTCCTGATTTTAGTCGTAATTTTCTAATTACTGTAATGATTAATGTTTATTTGTTCACCGTACATACCATTAGCCATACCCACGCGCACTCAGGAATGTCTTAAACACGCGCCTGCACACACAAAAATACTTAAAAACACACTGATACTCTCACTGTACCCAAAATGACAACAATGGTGGCCCTTCTCTTCCTCTTCATCTTCTTCCCCGCCACCGTCTTCTCGGATTTGTCCGTTGATAGAGCCGCACTTTTGGCCCTACGAGCCTCCGTAGGTGGTCGCACTCTCTTTTGGAACACCAACCTAACCACCCCATGCAACTGGCCAGGCGTCCTATGTGAAAACGATCGAGTAACCGTGCTCCGCCTCCCCGCCGCCTCCCTCTCCGGCGTCATACCGCCTAATACCCTATCTAATCTCACTCTCCTCCGCACTCTCAGCCTCCGTCTCAACCACCTCTCCGGCCTGCTACCCTCTGACCTCTCCCAACTCTCTCGACTCCGCAATCTTTACCTTCAGGGGAACCATTTTTCGGGCCCTGTGCCGGAATTCATCTTCTCTGTTCACGGTGTCGTGCGCTTGAATCTTGCGCAGAACAATTTTTCTGGCGAAATCCCATCTGGGTTTAACAACTTGACGCGGTTGAAGACTCTTTATTTGGAGAACAATGGGTTTACTGGGGTTCTGCCGGAGCTTGATCTCCCGAATCTTGAGCAGTTCAATGTGTCTTTTAATAGTTTAAATGGGTCTGTGCCGAAAGGGCTTGAAGGGAAGCCTAAAAGTGCTTTTTTGGGGAATTCTCTCTGTGGGAAGCCTCTTGATAATGCTTGTGCTGATTCTGTGAGTCCAAAGGGTGTTGAAATTTCAGGGAAAAGTAGTGAAAAGGGATTGTCTGGAGGTGCAATTGCTGGGATTGTAATTGGATCTGTTGTTGGCTTACTTTTGTTGTTCCTTGTGTTGTTTATATTGCTGAGGAAGCGGAGTGGGAACAATGCGAGGTCTGTTGATGTGCCGGAGATTAAAAATCAAGAAACTGAGGCTGGCGTAAAGTCAGGTGTGGAGGCAGAGAATGGTGATGCGATTTCGGCTGCAGCAATGCCATCTCATTGGGAAAATGGAACGAATGCAGCTGCCAAGAAACTGGTGTTTTTTGGGAACACTTCGAGGGTGTTTGATTTGGAGGAGTTGTTGAGAGCTTCTGCCGAGGTTTTGGGGAAGGGAACAGTTGGAACTACCTACAAGGCGGTTATGGAAGTCGGGGCTACGGTGGTTGTGAAAAGGTTGAAGGATGTGACTTTTTCAGAGGAGGAGTTCAGGGAGAAAATTGAATGGATTGGAGTCATGAATCATGAGAATTTGGTACCTCTCAGGGCTTATTATTACAGCAGGGAGGAGAAGCTTCTTGTCTATGATTATATCCCGATGGGGAGCTTGTCCGCACTTCTTCATGGTGAGTGACATTTTACTTTGTTTTGTTTTGTTTTGTTACATATACATTTTATTTATAGCGCTTTACATTTAGATGATAGAACAATTGTGAATATAATCGCTAATTGCCTTACTTGTTCTTTCTCCAGCTACTTTATTGGGTCATCGGTATATATATGAATTTTGATTGTTATATTTATGTTCAGTTCTTTGTGGAGTAAAGGAATCCGAAGATGGATTAGAATTCATTATAATTGTAATCAAGACCGTTTCGGGGTTTGCTTGGTAGTAATATGTATTTGTGTTTTTTTTGTTTGAGACGCTCTCTACTTCTTCCGTGGAAAATCTTAATTTATACATTAGTTGGCTTCTGTATTTTATATGCTTATTGCTGATGTAGGACTATGGTAGATAATTACCAGAAATCAAGTTTGTCAACTTGCTTCTGTAAAGTTGGTGAGGCTCGTCTGTCTTCTTTTAATCCGAAAAGGGACCTCTGGAATTATAGACGTGATTCTGTATTTGTATGGTTTTAACTAGAGTTGACCCGTTCATTTTGATTCCCAAATTCATCAGTTATCGTTTCTATTTCGTAGTTAGATGTGAGTTGAAGTTTTCATTTTTCCCCTTAGCGACATATACGCGGAGTGCTTTTGATTTTATTTGAACAATTCTAAGAAAAATGAAGTAAATCAAATCATTAAAAAAAAAATAAAAAAAATGAAGTTTTGATTCGTTCATTAAGTCCTCAAGGTTTGTGTAATTGTGTTCGATGAATTCTAGCATAAATTTTCTGTTCCACTTCTAAGTGCCCATGTATATTGCTTCCCTTTCATGCATAATCTGTCCGGTCTGATTGGCTTTCATTATCGCTTTCATCTTCTCCTGTCCAGGAAACAAAGGAGCTGGCAGGACACCGTTGAATTGGGAAGTCCGGTTCGGCATTGCCCTTGGAGCTGCCCGTGGCATTGAATACCTGCATTCGCAAAGTCCCAATGTCTCCCATGGAAACATCAAATCGTCCAATATTCTCCTCACTAGGTCCTATAAGGCACAAGTTTCAGATTTTGGACTAAACCACCTGGTTGCACCTCCGTCCTCTCCCACCCAATTTGCTGGATATCGTGCACCAGAAGTGACTGACATTCGTAGAGTCTCTCAAAAGGCCGACATATATAGCTTTGGCGTTGTGGTCCTGGAGCTTCTTACTGGGAAGGCACCCACTCATGCCCTCCTGAATGGGGAAGGCGTTGACTTGCCAAGATGGGTTCAGTCAGTGGTTCAAGAGAAGTGGACTACTGAAGTTTTTGATCTTGACCTCCACTGGTACCAGAATGTTGAAGACGAAATGATGCAACTCTTGCAACTTGCAGTCGACTGCACCGCTCAGTACCCCGACCAGCGCCCTTCAATTTCTGAAGTTGCAAGGCGGATTGAAGGTCTCCACCCCTCAAGCTTACCATATGATCAAGAACAGTCTGATCATGTGAGTGAAGCAGAATGAAGATCCATTTCATGCTGCAATGACAATTTAATGAGACTACCTGCTGTATTTGTTTCGCCAATTTGAGCCTTATTTTTTTTTCTTTTTTTGCTCCTAGAAAAAAAAAATAAGAAATAAAAAAAAAGATCATCTTTTTTCCTGAACTCCTATTATAGTAGAATTTCCTTTTTTTTTTTTTTAACCTTTGGGGGATCAATGTTAGGTCCATTTGTTGTTGTTGGATGGAATATGGTGTTTGTAATTATTATCTCAGCTTTTACTTTTTCTTTTTCTTTATGAACCAACTTTTTTAATGCTGTTTTCTTTGAACCTGTATTTATTGATATTATTTTGTGCTGTAATTTATGGTTTGAATAGTTCGCTTGTACTTGGAAACGAGTGGTTTTAAGTAGTTAACAAGTATTACAATTTTTTTCTTGGAAGTTGATTTACTTCTATAGGAATTTTGGGTGGACGATAACATCCTTTTTACATGATAGATATTTTATGCATGGTGGTGCAGAGCCATTTTTAGTTAATGGACTCACCTTGCTAATTAGCAATGCGGATGTACCTTTCTATAGCTTCTAGGCTGTACTGCTGTAGAATTTTGTGGAAATAACAGGTTTGTGATTTTCTTGAATGTTCTAGGTGCGCGCACACACGTGCTACATTGATGTATTCAACGAGTTTGTAGCCTTGGCCGATAGGTTCAGGTAATCTTTTGAATATCATGATTGAAATTCTTTGTCTTCAAGAAGGAGTTCCAAGTATATGTCATTAGCTTGCATTGCATAAGTCTGTGCCCTTTGTAGACATTGTCCGTCGCTCCTACTAATTGAACGGTCATGTGAAGTGCTTAGATCGTGTTGACGTGGACAACATGTTGCTGGTGACCTTGCAAAGTCATTGTTGTGATGATTTGACAGACTAATTAGTTGCTGCAAGACCTCAATAGTTATTGCTTTTTGATAGTCTTCCTCGAAGAACTCCAACGAATGAACTCACATTAGTTCAGAACTAATGTCGACCCGTTAAGTCTAGATCGTTAATATGTTTATAATGAATCTACAAGGCACAATATAATTTTCAGCTTAAACCGCCATTACTGATGCAAACAAATGCTGCATTGAGCTGAATATGACAGCTATCTGCAATTTTCACATATAAAACAAAGTTGTTGGGGGATAGAAAATGTGTAGTGAAAATATAGAATAGAAAAGGGACATGGATTTGGTGGTCCACAAAACTAATTTTGATTCAAATTCAGCAGATAAAACAATATCATTTTATTGTAGTGGTCCTGATTTGATTTTTCAAAATTTTGGCACGTCTTGGCTTGCAACATGTATTACTTGATACCTAATTTAAAAATCGTCCTCCAATGCAAATAAGAGGTGAGGTTTGGCTAGAGGTGTAAAACTAGCTGAGTCATCTGAACAGAGGCATCTACAAATCTATCAACGTAGAACGAAGCCGACATGATCTTTGTTCAGTCAAGCAAGCCACCAAACCCCGCACGGATGCATGGCCGACACTTTGGAACTCCTAAACTTGGCTATGACATAATACAATATTAGAAACTTTGTTGTACCAATTACTATGAATTCGCCATAGAATTTTCTTTTGAAAAAGTATTTGAATATTGAGTGCATGTTTAGTAGACTGATTTGGAAATGATTAAACGCAATCCCTCATTCTTATTCAGTCGTATCTAGCAATTCATTTTATTAAGTGGGACTTTATAAAGTGAAATTTTTAATATGCTTATAATTAGATTTAAAGGTAGCCTCTAGAGACGAATTTTTTAGGTTGCTTTGTGAATTGAAAATTAAGAAAAGTAAGAAATTTTCTTCAATTCTTGGATTCAAATTGGTATTATCAAGAATAAGCGAATTGTTGATTGCATGTTAATTTTCAGTTCTTACGCTTCTCTACTCACATCAATAATATTAGAACATCGTTAAGACTAGAATACGCATGCAATCAGGAAGCGGCGGAAATTCTCTTTACTAACTGAAATTGAAAAAAAAAAAAAGGTCGACTGTTCGTAATTTAATGAAAAATGTACAAAATGTTTTTCTGACAATGCCCGGAATCCCCTTGACGTGACTAATTATATGATTCCCACGAAAATGAGTCAAACGAAATTAACCCTTTGCCATAGAAACCCCATTTCTATCTATCCAATTGATATACGAGGTTTGCCTAAGAAAACTATTGATATCCTCGTCCTCTTTACTCCGACTACCACCGGAGATTTGACATCCAGAATGAAATTTTTGCCCTTCTTAATTTGAGACAATCGAAGAAGGTACTCTATTGAAGCAATATTACTGCTTAGTGCGCTCAATGCCATTATCTTCCAGATTTATTGCGTATAATTTTGGCACATACGCTGAAATACAATATGGATCACACTGCGTTGGAAATGTATGTTTTTTCTTTTCTTTATTATTATTATTTTTTTTTTTATTATTATTATTATTATTTTTTTTTGCAATGTGTGAAGTTGAATGTTGTTTTCTTTCAATTTTGGGTTTTATTTCTAATATTGTAATTGAAATATTAATCTACACGTTCGACGACACTATGTTGACAATACTCTATATATGGCCTCATGCAGGTTGTCGTATTAGAATGCGGCGGTCGTTGCATGTTTATGTATATTGTCAACTGTGCTGATCATTCTGTGGTGGTATGGGGTTAACGTTTGAGATGGTGAACACATGCGACGTTTCACGTGCTAAAATGAAATTCTGCAATTGGAAGCAAAGCAAAGGGCTATAGAAATTCTGCTTCACGTGCCATACAAATTGTTTGAAATAGGGTTTATCACAAATTTTTATCCCTGTGGGAGTATTCATTGGATGATCTATTTTTGACGTGGTTGAAAGAAAGTTGTACATATTCCATGCCTTCGATACTAAAGAGCACAATTGTAACGAGCAACACGAACCAACTAAATCGACTCGAATTGACTTCACGAAACTTATCGAGCCTAATGTAATATGTAATTATTCTAATCCAATGCAATTTCATTGTCTGATCATATATTGCAATATATGTCAGTATAACATGAACTACACCAGAAAACTTACATGTCAATATCAAATTAATTGTGTTCATGCTCAGTTGCATATACATAGAGCTTAAATGCTGGTTAACAAGAAATGTCACTTCGACAGTAAAAATCAAAGAATTATTGACAACCTTCGAAGATACGAATATGCCAAAAATGAGTACAAACTCGGATTCGTCATATGTTATATTGTGTAGTGTTGGCTCCAAAAAAATAAGTACAAACTCGAGACGCAAGTCATACGACCTTCTCTAGAACTCTATATTGCGAAGAGATTGAAGTGAGGAAGTCGATAAACTTCTTAGCAAACCAAGACAGCCATACAAATACACGCTCGTAGGGTTCCCACTGGCATTGCAAGTACCTGTTCATTGTCTAATGATGAATTTCACTTTAGCCAATTTAAGCCGCTATATCTGGGTTATTTGTATCAATGCGACTTCGTATTACAATCCTGTAGATATGGGCCTACGAGGCTATCCCACTGCTTAGGAAACATTTCGTGAGAAAACTCGGAGACAAGTGTTAGAGGCCCCACAATTACATTGTGGTTCGACACCCACAAAAAACTCATCTCGATTCATTAATATTCACAAATGAATAGAATAGTAGTTTATATTACCCAAGCATCGAGAATTGCTGCAAAAACAATACTAGAAGACAAAAAAGATTAAATAACTTCATAAAAATTAAGTGGGTGTTTTGTGAGGATTAAAATTAGATTTTTAGTATAGAAGTTTTTGAAATGTGTGATTGAAAAGTTGTGGGACCCATGAAAGATGTGGTTAATATTGATTGTTTGACTTTAACTTAGATTAAAATCTGATTTTAGTATGTACCAAACAAGTTCTAATTACTCAATGTTAGTCGATTTGCACTCCTTTCAACCTAACTAAAAATTTAGTTACACGGTAAACGATGAAAGCAACAATTAGATTGATAGTACATTATCAAATTGTGAAGGAATACAAAAAGAAACAAAATATCAATTTTGCATTAAGAAATCTTACGGTGTGTTTGAGCCACATTATTTTGGAGGAATATATTTTGGAATAGTAGATTGATGGAGAATGTGTGGATGGAGAATGTGGAAAAGTTATTAATGTGATAAAAAATATTATTTTATTGAAGAATGTGTGGTTGAAAATGAGTAGAAAAATTAGAATGAAAAAAATAATGTGTACCAAACAGGGAGCTTATTCTTCAATCTCGAAAATCTCCAAATCCTTGTGAAAAATTATATTTTATCTCTCCCAAAAATCTATTTATGTTACGCCTCATCCGACAAGGCTCCAAACACTAGCCACGTGGCAGTTAACTAACAAACTAACTCAGACATGCACTCCACATCATTGGCCAACCTGGCCTAATCGAGATATCGTGTAGAAATTGAACTCCATGGCTGAGGTGAGTTGCCACGTTGCGTTTCACCTGATCTCTGAAGCGATTAGTTTTTAAACCCATAGCTGCTTCACGTTTTCCAATATGAATGATATTAATGAGAAAATAATCGACAAAGGGTGGTAAGGGAGATCTTCGAAGAAGAGGCCCCCAGCAAATATCATCCATTACCGACTCTTCCACTACAGAGGTGGGAGAGTCGTTGCGTGTTTCACTAGAGAAGTGCAGTCAAGAACTCCACCATGCAGCAGTTCTTCCAACAAATACAAGCACAAGAAGGTATGCACATACCTCAGAACATGCTTCCATTAGGCTTTCTACAAGGCTTCCAAGCTTAGTGGAGGAACAAGCAAGAAGAGGAAGAAGTATATAGCGACATAGTTCAACATCATGGATGTAGAAGATATGTTACCTTAGTTGAAAGGGATGTAACAATTGATGTCTCCTAAAATCGCCTTGTAGACCAGCCTACGATTGATCGATTCGGTAAAGAGGATAACTTTCATCTCATTTACGAAAAAGACCAGAGACCTGAAAGGTATAGTAGAATCTACAATAGGCTTAGAACTAGAAAACCTAAAAAGAGTCAAAACATGGTACCCATAATCAGTTGTTGAATATAGTTGACATTCTT
>CAIGRK010001190.1:0-11188 GCA_903798315.1 Fraxinus greggii | reverse complement strand
AGTTGCCCGGAAAAATCTGAACAAATGGTGAGTGGAGCCAGTTATGGGATGAATATTGGGCGCTGATTTTGACACGATGCAATCGCTGCCAATCCTTTTACAAGTTCAAGGAAATTGCTTAAAAAAATATTTAAGAAATTTTTAAATTTAATTTGCATTATTGTTGTTAGAAAACGAGTTGAATGTTCCGTTTTAGTCACTGATTTTATACATTTGTGGCGTACGTAATTTTAAAATATTTTCGAATGATGATTAAATTTTAATGTGTTTCACTTCATCACTCAATCACCACATTCCATTAGAAATTTAACTTTCAAAAAAATTTCGAGTTATTATCGAAACTCAATATGTTGCACTCCATACGTTCCATTAGTTTCTGAACTTATACCTCAATCACGCTTTACTCACTGAATTTTAAAATGTTTTCAAGTGATCACTAAATTTAATTTTTATAAATTTTAAAGTATAAAATACCATATATTAAAATGACGTTACTATTTCCTCTTGAATTATCTTATGACGCTCTAGATATTGTATTTTGTTAGTCTTGATTAATATTATAGGTTTTAAATCGAAAATTTGATTGCCTATTTGAGATATAATTTTTTATTCTTGATTTTGGTCCACGATCTCAGTCAAAATAAAGAAATAAATTCGCTATTTTATTTTTTCTACATAAAGGAAGATTATAGTCTAAATTAAAATTTATTTCAATTTGAAATTAGCATTCTTTTATCTCTTGAACATAGCTTTTGACCAATAGAAAAACCACGTATTCTTGACCAATATCAATATTCTCATCTTAAATTGAGTGTCCCGTTATTTATTCGATATTTATTGTTTCTGACATAGGTCGAATTTAATAGAAAATCAACTTCACTCGTAAATATATTAAAGTTCAATGACCATTCAGAAGTATTTTAAAATTTAGTGAGTAGAGCGTTACGGAAATATAAGTTTGGTAACTAATGAAATATGTTGGGTGAGTGGTTGAGTGTAATGTGTTAAAATTCAATGACGACCTAACCTCCATTAAAATTATAATACATTTTTCCGTCTTTTCTTTTCGACGACACAATTTCCTGTAAAATACTATTACGTGTAAATCGAAAATTTTTCCTTCTTTTTCAATCACCCGTTCTCCAAAAAATACAATTTCAAAATTTATAATAGCAAATAATGAGGGTCAAACGGGAGTTTAGAATCATTTTAAAGTTCAATGACTTGTATAATATTATGTGCGTGATGAATTACAACGTGTTAAAATTTAGTGCCCACTCGAATGCGTTTTAAAGTTCAATGAATAAAATGTGACGAAGATATAAGTTTAGTGACTAATGAAAGATTTAACTCTTAGAAAACTAATGAAACATTCTAATTCATCGAAACATGTTAAAATTTGAGTTTATACATTTCTCTTTTTTAAGATAGTGCTGGACCGTTTGATCTCAAGTTTCCACTTGAATGAGGCATAAATCCTTGATGGTCAAGCCTCCACAGGCTTTCAAAGAATCAAAACGAATCTGCTCCAGCAATTTCATAAGCAAATTAATACAACATCACCATTGGCAATTTAGGTTAATCAATGTCAGCAACACATGTCAAATTGGTAACTGCAATCAGCTGCATGAATGAATCAAACAGGCAAAATTGTGTATATATTTCACTCAAATTTAACTAAAAAGAACATGTATATAATGATATTATTATACACAATAAAATGATATTATTATATACAATATAATTCTTATTGGCAACCTATAAAGGCCGTGCGTTCTGATATAACACCCGATCCCTAGTTAATATCAAATTTGGGCCTCAATGAGTAGTTTTGAAAGTTCAGGACCAGATCACAAAAAAATTATAGTTGGGGGACTTGTATGCAATTATTAATTTGCGCATATTGTTGTCCCTTGAGCAGCAGTCCCTGCAAGCTACTGATTTTCTAGGAAGGGTCTACTATAGAAATGTGCTAATATACCTTTGAGGTAGCGATGTCAAAAAAGCTCGGAGACTCGGGCTCAGCCCAGAAAAGTTCGAGCCGGTCCGGCTCGTGGCTCGGTGGCATTGAGTCGAGGCTCGGGCCGAGCCCCACTTTGGGGCGTCGGCTCGAGCCCGAGCTAGCTCTAGCTCGTCACCGGCTCGTGTCACGGGCCGAGCTGAGCTTTTTTTATTTTTTTTATTATTTTTTAAGTTTAGATGTATTTTTTATATATTAATATTTAGTTATTATTTATAATACGTATAAATTGCACAAATCTTAAATACATTATAAAAAATTATAGATTTATATCGAATTAAAAAAAAAAGAGCCGACTCGGTCCGCTAGGCTCTAGCCGAAAGCTCGGGCCGAGCCTCAATTTTTCGATCAAGCTTTTGCTCGTCTCGGATCCAAAAAAAGTTCGGACCTATTTTGCTCGAGCCGAGTCCGAGCTTTGAGTTTCGGCTTGTTGACATGGCTAGCCCAACTTGCATGTTGAATAGAATCGAGCTTGAGGTTGGGTGAGTCGAGCCAGCTACGCTCGATTCATTATCATGTCTACTACTATATGAATTCTCACTAATTTTTGTCTTTAAAAATCAATTTTAATTTTAACATTTTCCGGAAAATTTTGTGACTAATTTCGCAAAGATTGTAGAGGTAAGGATATTGCCCATAATTTTCCGTGTTGGGTAAAAGAAGTGTAAAAATGGCGGGAGTCCTTGTACACAACAAAACCAAAAACTAAAATGAACAAAATAATGAAGCTCTTCTCATTAATGCACAGAAGCATCCCTCGTTTCGCAATCTCAAGAACCATTTATGAATCCAGAACCTTAACTTCAGTACCGAATTCCTATCATATTGAATCAACACTTGATTCAATCCATTCTATTCAATCAAACCCCTTTATCCCCCTTTTAAATCTTTGTAAGACCCTCTCTTCTCTCCAAAAAACCCACGCCCTTTTAATTGTTGATGGTCAATCTGATAACCCTTTCTTGAGAACAAAATTAATTAGCTTGTATGGTTTATTTGGGCGTGTCGAAATTGCCCGTTTGATGTTCGATAAAATTCCGGACCCAGATTTTGCTTCTTATAAATTGATGATTAGATGGTACTTTATGAATGATTCGTTTGATGAGATTATTGGGTTTTATGATTTTATGAGGAGGACTTTTATTGTACTGGATAACATTGTGTTTTCTATTGTGCTGAAGGCATGTAGTGAGTTGAGGAATTTTAGTGAGGGGAGGAAATTGCATGGTTATATAGTTAAGGTAGGGAGACCTGATAATTTTGTATTGACTGGCCTTGTTGATATGTATACTAAGTGCCGTGATACTGAAACTGCTCGCAAAGTTTTTGACAGGATTTTGTATAGAAACGTAGTCTGTTGGACATCGATGATTGTTGGGTATGTGCAGAATGATTGTGCTCAAGAAGCGTTAGTTTTGTTTAACCGGATGAGAGACGGCTTGGTTGAAGGAAATGAGTACACTTTCGGGAGTGTAGTGACAGCATGTGCAAAATTAGGGGCTTTGCATCAGGGAAAGTGGGTGCATGGGTATGTGATCAAGAATGGGATTGAGGTCAACTCATACTTAGTTACTGCTCTTTTGGATATGTATGTGAAGTGTGGGGCTATTAGAGATGCCCGTTTGATTTTTAATGAGTACTCCATTATTGATCTTGTTTCATGGTCCACCATGATCGTTGGTTATGCCCAGAATGGCTATGCAGAAGAGGCATTGCTGTTGTTTACAGACAAGACATCGCAAGGTGTTTTTCCGAATTCAGTTACCTTGGCGAGCGTTCTTTCAGCTTGTGCACAATCACCCAATCCGAAATTGGGTCCATCTGTTCATAGTCTGGCTATTAAGCTTGGATTAGATGATTCTAATGTGACGAATGCTCTAGTGGACATGTATGCAAAGCATTGTAGTATAGGAGATGCAAATTATTTATTTGAGAATATTTCAGATAAGGATGTGATTGCTTGGAACTCAATAATTAGTGGGTATTCTCAAAGTGGATCTGCTTATGAGGCGCTGAAATTGTTCTATCGAATGAGATCAGATTTCATCCAGCCTGATTGCATAACAGTGGTGGCTGTCCTTTCAGCTTGTGCTTTCCTTGGTGATATCAGACTTGGTTCTTCTCTTCATGCCTACTCTATCAAAGAAGGGTTTTTGTCAGCCAAGAATGTCTATGTTGGTACTGCACTTCTAAATTTATATGCGAAATGTGGTAATGCTAAGTCTGCTCGCAGTGTTTTTGACAGGATGGAAGAGAAGAACACGGTTACATGGAGTGCAATGATTAACGGTTATGGAACACAAGGGGATGCTAACAATTGCCTGGCCCTTTTCCGTGATATGCTGAAGGAAAACATAGAACCAACTGATGTAATTTTCACAAACATCCTATCCGCATGTAGCCATACCGGAATGATTAAAGAGGGATGGAGATATTTTAATACAATGTGCAAGGTATATGATATTGTTCCCTCAATGAGGCATTATATTTGTATGGTCAATTTATTGTCTCGTTCTGGCAGGCTCGAGGAAGCCTTTGTTTTTATTGAGAAAATGCCAATTCAGCCCGATGTTACTGTTTTTGGTGCTTTTCTTCATGGATGCAGCATTCACTCTAGGTTCGATCTTGGGGACATGGCAGTACAAAAAATGCTCAAGTTGCATCCTCATGATGCAAGCCATTATGTGCTTATGTCAAATTTACATGCTTCTAACAGAGCATGGAGCCAGGTCAGTCGAGTTCGAGACTTTATGAAGACAAGGGGTTTGAGGAAGTCACCTGCGACTAGTCAGGCTGACATGTATATCAACATCGACTTATATTCGCAGATGGTGCCATCTCTGCATTAATTGTTGCTTCATGCATCTCGGGTGACTATACTAAGCATCAGTTATAGCCCAAATTGCATTTAGGTGATCCTCTTGATCAATCAAGATTCTCCGAACTTGAATTACGTTTATTTTTGAAGTTAAAAGATAGGAATCAAGTGTGGGAGTTACTCATGAGAAACGACTCAACAACGGCTTAAATGTTTTAGTGTCAGATCTCTTGCGAGCCTATGATACTGTCTTACTGATTTAAAAGGTAGGACAAAATGACAGAACTTTTCGGAAAAACACCCCCATAACTATACAGCATGGGAAACAGAAAGATTATGATGATTAGAGTGAAGCATGGAGTTGAATGAGCAGAACCACTTGGGCGATAATCTTCTCAGCATGGCTGATTTGATACTGTCACTGCCAGGTAGTGTCCCTATGTGGCACTTTAAATGGTGCGGGCTTTATTCAGTAAAATCTAGGTTCAGACTTGCTATGTCTATCAAAGAATGGCATTGAAAGCTCCTTCCATTGATTGGCTAGCTGGTGGAATTCCCATGGGGATGTAATACACTCCAAATGGTGGGCTGTTCTTGAGCTTATCCCATCCAAAGCGTGCCTGTGAAAACATCATCTGAATATTAATCCACTTTGCAGCAGAGTTCTGAATCAAATGAAGACAGTGTCCATGTTGAATTCACTTGCCCTGCTGCTCAATTTGGGAAGAGAGTGGTTTTGATATGAAGTGGGGGTAGGGCCTTGATACCGTGTCTTGTGTAGGGGATTTTTGCTTGGCGGGCTGTTCTTAGCTTATCCCATCGAAAGCATGCCTGCGTAAACGTCATCTGGATATCGATCCACTTTGCGGCAGAGTTCTGAATCGAACACAGTGTCCATGTTATATTTACTTTCCCTGAGGCTGAATTTGGGAAGAGAGTGGCTTTAATATGAAGTGGGGCCTCGATACCACGTCTTGTGTCGTAGGTTTTTTCTGCTCTTGTGTGATAGGTTAAATGCTTCGGAGTTAGAGGTGGTGCTCGTGGTGGGGTGGTACTGTTGGACTGAATGAAACAACTTAATATTTGGCAGCAAAGACAGATGCTTGCTAAGCAGATTGCTTGAGAAGGCCAGAGCCTACTTAGTTGAATTTCAGGCAATGCGAACTCTGGTACAGGTTGGAATCCGGACGCTATTTGTGAGAGGAGATGACTGCCTCAATGTGAACGCTTCTTTGCTGGTTGGAGGTGATTGTTTTGGCATGTGGACTCTTCTTTGCCTGCACGCATGATCTTGCAGTCTCCACTATTGAGTATGATTGTTTTAATGTTGCCAAGCTGCGAAGAACCATCCTGTCAATGCAACCAAGGGGGCTCTTACCTCTAGGATTTCTGCCTTAATGAGTTGTTTTCCTTCTTTAATTTGTCCATCAAGGCAGGAAGTGAACTATGTAGCCCATGCAAAATTTGCTGTATCATGTTCGAATCAAACGGTATGGGCTGGGGAGTCACCAAGCAATTTCTCATCAAAATCTAGACCGCTGTTTTTAAAATATGCAAGTCTTTTTCGAATAATGTTCCATGCCATAGACCAGATGTTTATCTGTTTTAAATACATTTGAGGACCTGATTGCTCTCTTTTTTATAGACTGAGGATCTCATATTTGCTTTTGAGGCTTCTATAATCTTTGAACAAGAAGGCTGTCAGTGAAATATTTAGATAATGTAGGGGTGTAAGTGTAATTTTCTTGAATTAATTGGAACGTTGTCGAGCCCAACGGTCAAAAAATTGTCGAAAGGGTTGGTCTCTCAATCTGGCTTTTCACGGCGCCTCTTATAATCTACTTCATTCTCTCGAAACGCAAAATAATTTTTCTAAACTTACTCAAAAATTCTCCTTTTTGTCTTTGCCGCGTAGTGGACGAACTTTCTGCACTGTATTTTTCTCCTCTCTGAAACAGAAATTTTGCCTCGCCCAATACTGGAATCCGAAAGATTTTAGGGTTTCAAGTACAAAATTGGGGACCCTTTTCATTAATTTTAACTCAGGTACAATTTATTCTCTCTACTCCTTTATTTTTGCTTGTTTCTAGATCTTGGAGGGACTCCTTGTTCTTGGGTGTTTATTTCTAGAAATCGCTGTAAACTGATGTGTTTTTTTTTCATAATTTATCGTTTCTGTTCGCATTCATTGCTTAACCTGGGTTTTATCCTCATATAATCACGAGTTTATCTTTTAAGATATTTTCCATTTCAAGAAAAGGAAATTAAAAATGGTCACTTTTCCGGCAAATGCACTAGATTTTCACTTTTGCTGAAACTACCTGCTTATGAGATTTACGGTTGATAATGAAATATTACCTATTGGGTTTTAAAAAGGCAACCGCTTGACTACTTGTTGGCCCTTGTTACATCTCGGTTCAATAGCCTATAATAGATTTGTTGCTACTTCTTCTCGAACCTCTCCCCAATTTGGAGCACTGCCTTGCATGCCCAAATTGTTCAAGTAGAAAACAATCAGGAATACATAAAATAACTTCAATTATAATGAATGAGTGTGTAAGAATTAAATATACAAATGTACATGTAAACAAAAGGAAGCTGTATGTTGTGCACCTGTAGGATTTGTTGAACTCGCCCTCCCTCCAGTCTATTTGAAAGGATGCAGTGGTCGTATGAAAACATAACTTACCCCATGTGTATCTTTTGAGATTTTTTTCATCTTCATCAAGTCCTAAAGAATCAATTTGGATTTGAAGTAAGTGCACAACAGTCTCAAAATAGCACATGTGGTAATATATTCATCCTTAGGTTTATACCATGATAGAAATGTTTGTCCAATTGCTTGTAAGTAATCTGTTTGATTCCATCAAAATGTATCTCCCTACCTCATGTGATGTCTAAATTCAGGCAAATTCATTTAAGCTAAATAGTGCTAGAATCTCGTCAAACATAAACCATAGATCCTTTTTTTTTGGTTACATTTCACTAATCACATTCCCAATTGATGCATGAATTGCCCGAAGAAGGCATGCCAAGTAAATGCCTAAAACTAGGTATTCTAAACTAATCGTCAAGTTCTCATTTCTACAGCATGATTTACTGCTATCTCTTTATCCTTACAGACGTGTAAAAAAGAAAGAGCAACAATTGAAAAATAGCTGCTCATTTGAAAATAAAAGCACAATTACATAATACATGTAACAACTATTGAAAAATAATTGAAATAATAAAAATGTTTTACTCACCGGGCTCTACAGGGCTGGCCGAGCCCTGTTGCAAGAGGTCTTTCAAAGGAGAAAGAAAGAAAGAGTTCCTATGCAAGAGAAACAAAGAGTTTCAATGTAAGAAAGAGAAAAGAATTGGTATGAGTGAGGGACATCAGTAAATGGAATGGATGTTGGGAAACAGGAAAAGGTGTAAATAAAAAGTTTTGACGACATTTCCTTTAACTTTCTCAAATGTCAAGGATCTATCATTAACGGGGGTAGTTTCGGAAACAGTGAAAAATTGCGGCTGTTTTTGTGCATTTGCTAGAAAGTTGGCCATTTTTCGGATTCTCTCCCATCCATGGTTTCCCCCCGTATATTTCCTCCTGAATAATGCAGAAAAAACAATGATCGTGTTTACAAATTTAACTTGGTGGAATTTTTCACTTTTTGACTCTGCCACTGGACTCTTTAGAAGAATTGCTCTTGAAAACCATTTTTTTCGTTCTCTGAGATTGAAACTTGCATAATGGTTTTAATTCCTGTGATATGCATAAAAGGAATATTCTAATTGCCTTTATCTAATATTAACTTGACAATTTTTTGTCATTTACTTATCATAATCTTTTAGGTTTTATCCAAGTCTTTTTCTGTGTGTGATGTATGTCATATCTTCTTATGTGAAAATATCTCTTAACGTGAAAAGCATAATCGGATTGTTATGATATTGTTTTCATTTTCTAAACTAATTGTGCTTCCAGGAGCTGCAATTGGATATTCGTGTCCATCTTGCACAATCCTAGCAGGACAGAAACTTTGGATAAGAATTTATACTAGACTTCTGGGTAGTAATTCAACTCACAAACCAATTTGCTAAAATGTTTGGCTTTAGGAAATCACCTGCCAATGAACTGCCTAAGCAAAACTCAATTGAACCTTCTAATCCTTTTGATTCTGATACGGAATCTGATAACAAATCAACTACTACTCCCGCAAGAAGAACTTTTTCCGAACCAGTGCTCATTACACCAAGCCAAAAATCTAATCCATTCGATGATGATGACGATGCTGATTTTGGGAGAGGAGCATCTTCCTCATCCTCTTACTCTTCTAGAAACAAGCAGAATATCAAGTCTCAGGGCAAGAGAGACCTTGAGAGCATGTCTGTACAAGAGTTTGAGAGTTATGCTGTGAACAAGGCTCAAGAGACAACAAACTCTGTGAACAACTGCCTGAAGATTGCAGAGGACATTAGACAGGATGGTGTTAGAACCTTAGAGACCTTGCATCAACATGGCGAGCAAATCCACAAGACCCACATGGTGGCTGTTGATATGGACCACGATTTGAGCAGGGTATATCACATTTTTTATTTCACTTGCATCCATAATTTTCATGACATATAACTTGTGGATAAGTAAATTATTTTCTCATTTTCCCTTATATGGAGTATGAATGAATTTGTATTGCTTGGGGGATAAGTTACAGAATCTATTATGCTCTAGCCATATTGACTGTTTGTTTGGTACACTATTGGATTTGGTAACAAGTCACCTTGAATATAATTATAGTAATCTTTCAATTCAGTAATTCTTTTCCTCCTTTGGAACTTCATATCTGTGTTCTTCATTTATGTGGCCTCTCTGCACGTGTTTCAGATTGTGCCAGACAATGCTCACTAGACTGCTTATAGTTTTTTGATTGATTTGTCATTACCACGCCTTNATGGAGTATGAATGAATTTGTATTGCTTGGGGGATAAGTTACAGAATCTATTATGCTCTAGCCATATTGACTGTTTGTTTGGTACACTATTGGATTTGGTAACAAGTCACCTTGAATATAATTATAGTAATCTTTCAATTCAGTAATTCTTTTCCTCCTTTGGAACTTCATATCTGTGTTCTTCATTTATGTGGCCTCTCTGCACGTGTTTCAGATTGTGCCAGACAATGCTCACTAGACTGCTTATAGTTTTTTGATTGATTTGTCATTACCACGCCTTACAACTATTATGTAATTCAAATTCTTAGGCATTTTTAGGATCTTATACTTTTATTAATAACAAATGGATAGAACATGGATTGAAGACATAACTGTTGTGTTTAGTTGTGTCATCTAGAAGAACCCGAGATAAATTAGAGCATGTATGGCTAAGCTTAAAAATGTATTTATAAATAAGTTACTTATTTTGATAGTATTTTATGAGTTACTTTCAAAATAAGTAACCTTTTTTTACTGGCAATATATTATGCATGTTGGTTTGAAATGTTGGATGTAGTTGATCTGGACTAACTAGATTTCTCTCCTAATGTTCAATTGTTTTTTTCTTGACTTTATATTTCCCTGCTTTTGATCACATTTTTTTCTCTACTAATGATGATCATATAATTTTCCTTCAGGGGGAGAAATTGTTGAATAATCTTGGCAGCATGTTTTCTATGCCTTGGAAGTCAAAAAAGACAAGGGACATCGCGGGGCCTTTAACTTCAANAAATAAGTAACCTTTTTTTACTGGCAATATATTATGCATGTTGGTTTGAAATGTTGGATGTAGTTGATCTGGACTAACTAGATTTCTCTCCTAATGTTCAATTGTTTTTTTCTTGACTTTATATTTCCCTGCTTTTGATCACATTTTTTTCTCTACTAATGATGATCATATAATTTTCCTTCAGGGGGAGAAATTGTTGAATAATCTTGGCAGCATGTTTTCTATGCCTTGGAAGTCAAAAAAGACAAGGGACATCGCGGGGCCTTTAACTTCAAGAGGTTTTAAAGTTTTCTTTTTCATTTTCCCAATTTTTTTTTTTTTTGGAAAATATTATAAGAAACTCGATTGATTTGAAAAATAGTACTCCCTCCATCCCATAAAGATAGTCATGTTTTCCTTTTTCGCTTGTCCCAAATTATAGTCATGTTTCTTAATTGAGAGTGTTGTTAATATTTTAGTTTCCTAATATGCCCCTATTTAACGTGCTTTGTTATCACAAATATAAACCATTCCAATATTTAATTGTAGTTTTAACAATAATTTAAAAATAAACAAAATCATTTCATTTTCCATGACATTTATCCATTTGTATTTGTATTGGATAATTTTGGAATGTTAATTACCTTGATTCTTGCATTAAACAATGACTA